>PITA01007029.1:0-95040 GCA_004023965.1 Spilogale gracilis | reverse complement strand
CTTATATCTCTAATAGCCACCTGGATTCTGTACACTCACTTGCCAGACCCTAAAAAGTGGAAAAAACCACTAGCAGCCCTCCTATGGCCACCCTGAAATCTCAAGGTCTCTCTCTCCGTGCCCTCTGGGAATGAGAGATAATGGCCATTAGGCTCCAGGAATATGGCCATTAGGCTCCAGGAATGTGGTTAATGACTCCGGGAATGTGGCTAGGTAACCACACCAGGAGCCCCCTACCCGACCAGTTGACCCCAGGAATGTGGCTATGGTGAAAGACTCACCCTTCGCCCTTTCATGCTGAGTGTTGCAAGAGGAAGTGCCCCTCTGTGGTTTCGGTTAATAAGCACGGGAACCAATCAGATCATGCTGGTGTTCAAATTTGAATGTTAGCCAATAAAAGTCCAAATACCGCAAAAAGTTCCAAATTTGTTTGTGCCTATCTATAAAAAGCTGTAAAATCTGCTGCACTGGGCCTCTTAGCGTCACCGGTATCGAGTACACGGAGGTCCAGGTTCGAACTCGCAATAAACGACCCTTGCCCTTTGGCTTTGGCTCTGGACTCTGGTGGTCATCTTTGGGCAGGTCTCGGAGTCTGGGGCATTTCAAATCTTGGAACACTGAAAAAATAAAATTAAAAAATAAATAATAAACAAATAAGACCAAAGGGAATAAATGATCAGGGATGTAGGGGCCCCACAACAGGCTGCCCCATGATGGGCCACTTTGGTATGAAGATTATTTTGAGTTACAAAGGAATCAAAATCCAGCAGGGTCAGGAAAAGCTCTTTACCTCTGCCATGACTGCGTAAAAGAATGTAGATCTCAGCCCCACCTCTGGAAGAGAGCTAGGTGTGGTAGACTGGAAAGAACCTTGCAAGGCCACTTTGGTTGAAATCCTGTCTTTGCCCCATCATTTCTGTGTGGCCCAGCAAATATTTGTTTACCAAACGTTTACTCTTTTTCATCTTCCTGCAAATTTCATTCCTTTCTTTGAAGTTCCTTACTCCTACCCTCTTCTCCTTAGTTTAGGGTGACGTATACTTCGTTGTGCCTGTTTTTGAAATTTCCCTGTCTGTGTGGATTACCCATAGGTATGCTATTGTATTTTATTTTCTCCTGTTCATCTATCTCATGTCAATTTGATTCTTAGTCCGACAGATGGATGTTGAAGGGCACAGGAATTCTTGCTCCCTGGCAGGGATCAATAATCCATGTGTATATATGGTGAAGGGTCTTGCAAACAGCAAGACCAGCAAAGAGAAGCAGAATAGGTCACCCAAAATATGCCTCTTTGGCATAAGGATTATTTTACCCTGATTATATTTAAGGAACAGCAGACAGAAGAAAAGCTTCAAAAACCAAGTTACCCTTTCAAAAAAGGTATTTCCATGTATAAGGAAAATCTGCATTTGTAAGGGTGTCTTCTACTCTTAAGAGGAAGAGGAAAATGATTCTAAATCTCTAGAAACTCCAATCCATTGAAAAGTCAGGGATTTAAATCTGCATAACAACCATGCCCTTATTTACTGTGTTTTTCCAGGTAATCTCCCATAACTGGTTCTCCTACCCACCAACACCTTTTTTGGTCTTCAGCAAGAGATGTTATTTAGTTCATTTTGGGGAGTTATTCTGTGTTCGGGATATCTCCCATGTATACAAGAGGTATATGTTATGCCCAGATTTCGAGATCCCCAAAGACCACCAGGGAGTCACCGAATCTGATGCAAAAGCAAAGAGCCTTTATTCTAGCTACCTGGGTCTCAGCCTCCTACACCCGCCAACACAGTGGTGAGATGCAGAGAAAAAGCTTGGTTTTTAGAAGCACAATAGTTGTATAGCGGGTGGGTGGCAATAGGCTGAGTGATGTTGGTAGGCTGGGTGATGTTGGTGGCTTATATTGATTGGTTAAGCGTCAGTTGCTTAAGGCGGGCTTGGCCAGTGTTGGGCAATATTCACAAGGTTTCTCTGGGGAGGGGTCAAGCTGGGGGTTTACACAACATGGAGGGCACAGCACACAAGATGGAGTGAGTCTTATTCTGCCCTTTCATTCCCCCTTTTTCTTTGGGAATAGGTCAAATCTTTGACCCTTTGCGAAATAAAACCTCTTTCCCAGATCTATATTCCAAACTTAGTAAAAGCCAAAAGACTGTTCAAATCTATGAACAAAATCTACCATGACCAATTTCAATTACCCAGGGAAGGGTAGGAGAGAGGGTTAATAATCAGAGCCAGTTGCACACAGATGGAAAAATGTTTACAATCACTCTCAAATATATAAGGTGACTCAGAAGCTCCCATATCATTGGGCAACAATAAAAGTAACAACAAAGTCATTGTCTTTTCAGTCTTAGCTTCAGTCCATGGTCAGCGGGGTCCATCGGCAGTGGCATCCATCTCTGGGGGGCGTCCTCATCCTCAGCTCCTTTGATGTGGCATGCGTGCATGCAGGTCCCGACTTTTACTGCCGTGGGCGTGGTCAGGATGACAGTAAATGGTCCCTTCCAGCAAGGTCCTAGGTTTCCCCCCTGGTGGCAGTGCACCCAGACTATATCTCCAGTTTGATGAGGATGTGGCTTAACCTCCGTCCCAGAGTGGGCAGCTCCCACTACCGTGGGAGCTCTCTTTAAGACAGACGGCAGCGCGTGCAGTGACTGGAGTACAGACTGCTCAGAGGGGAGGGGTCTCCCTAACATTATTTTAAATGGGGTAACCTTGTTCAAATAGGGTGTGCACCGAGCCCTAAGGAGGGCGAAGTGAGGGAGGTCTACCCACCCATTGCCAGTCTCTAGAATTAACTTTGTCAAGGTCTTTTTAAGAGTCCGGTTCATTCTCTCTGCTTGTCCGGAACTCTGGAGCCAGTAGAGACAGTGTAGTTTCCAATTTGTGCCCATGGCCTTGGCCAACGCCTATGAGACTGAACTCAGGAATGCAGGGTCCTTATCTGCCCTGATCGCCAGAGGCAACCCAAATCTCGGAATTATCTCCTCTAGTAGCTTTTGGCTACCATCCCTGCCGTCTCATGTTTGGTGGAGAAAGCCTCTCCAGCCTGAAGAAGTATACTTGTGTGCATATTTTCTGTTTCATTTCTGTAACATCTACTTCCCAATAAACTCCGGGTTTCCTACCCCTCTCTCTCTTCCCTCTCCCCATCCTGGTTCCTCCTGCATTTAATAAGCCCCTTTCCTTATAAATAGCCCCAAGTACATGGAGGGTAGCAACGGCATACCTGCTGTCCGTGTAGATGCTGGCGGCCTTACCCTTGGCCATCTGCAGTGCCCTGGTAAGCGCAATCAACTCCACTTTTTGCGCCAAGGTTGGGGGGGGGCAGGGCTGCCTTTTAGAGCTCCTGCTCAGGAAAGACCTTCGTAGCCTCTGCATACCTTTTCTCATCTGCTGTGTAGCTGCTCCTGTCTGTAGCACCGCCGGGGGCCGGAAAGTCACTTTCGGTTCGTTGAGGAGGAGAGCCTGACACCCCATTACTCGGGCGTTTGTCCTTGACCAGGAGGGCCGTAACAGCAACTGTCCAGGTGAGCTGACCCTGGAATCCTTCCTGTGGGTCAGGCTGCTTAATAGCAAAGAGGGACTGAAACTTCCTTGCCAGAGGTATGCAGAAAAATGCATCCTTGAGATCCAGGACAGTATACATAGTTCCCTTGGGGCCCAGGAGGGGGAGTAAGGTATAGGAGTTAGGCACAGTCCGATGGCTATCTTCTGATCCCTCCCTTCCTGGGGGAGGGGGTACTGCCAGACGCAAACAGCCATAGCATTCGCTTTTCACTGTACCAGTACTGAAGGCTGTCCCTCGGCCAGGCCAGGAGGCTTTCCCTCTGCCCAGATTTTGGGAAACTCGACCTGCAGGGTTTGGAGAAGGCCTCCCTGTTCTGTCTCTTCCAGTTTTGAGAATGGCTTGTAAAGGAGGTGTTCATCCCCTGCTGCCACAAGCATCTACACAGCGGGTTGCCTCAAAGTCTTTTTGTGCCATTTTCCCCTTGTACCCAGGTTTCTTCTCCATATAGTTTTTCCATAGGCCTTAGCAACAATGAAAATTGGGCTCCTGTGTCCATCAAAAAGTCAGCTGATTTCCTCTCTACCTTAACTCTAACCTGAGGTTCGGGGAGGAGTTCCGAACCATGGCCCCTTCAGCCTTGGGTGGCCAGCATTGCAGCTTTTTTTTTTTTCTTAGAGCATTCCCTGGCCAAGTGTTCTTTCCCCTTGCGGTAGGCACACTGATCTGAATCTAAGTCTCGCCAGTTGCTTTCTCTGCGTTTAAGGTTTTCCTATGTCTGAGGCTGACTGGCTAGTAAAGGCTGGGTTAATTGCTCTCTGGCTTTTGGGAGCCTCAGGGTCAATCGGGCTGTACATTTTATAGGCTTCAATAAGCCTTTCCATAAAAGCCCCTGGGGACTCATCCTTATTTTGAGTCACCACCCTAATCTTGGATAAATTTATGGTCCTCCTTGGAACCACCCGGAGTCCCCCCAAGAGAGCCTGGCAGTAGAAATGGAGACTCTCCCTACCTTTACATGAATCTCCTTGCAGATAAAACTCGTTTTGCAAGATAATCATAGTTGTAAAAACTCAGAAACAGACTTTGCCAATGATCCAATTTGAGAGTTACCACAACAGGATTGATAAGGAAGCTTAGTTATTCTGACACACAACACTTCAATAGTCAGAACACTTAGTGATGATCTTGTACTAGTATATTAAAACTTTAGGTAGGACACATTACCTCCAGAATAGTTATAGCACCCATTCAAATGTAACCCAAGGCTTCTCATTTGTCTAACAGTACCTCTCAAGTGACTTCGGAAACTAAATAAAAGGCCTAATAAGTTAAGAAGATTTCATTTATGATTTAAATCTCGGGAAGTATGATAAAACCTTAGAGTTTGAAAGCACAAGCCTAAATAGAAGTAGGGATTTCAAAGAGGTGATAAATGCAAATCATAGAAACTGGTTTCTCCTGGCAGGCAAAGAGAGCAACTATTCACATTTTCTTCTGAAAAGCAGACCAACAATGGGAGAAAACCTTGCCTTTTGAACAAAGAGAAAGCAGAGTTTCAATCTTATACTTTAAAACCCATTCATTTCAACCTTGATCCATGCGGACCACATTTAAAATTCCATTCCAAAGTTTTCCCTCCACAAACCTTTTACAACTTTCCTTTGTACTCGGATTTTGCCCCACGCCATTTTTTTTCAAACAACCATCTCATTTAGGACAAAATTACCTTCTTTTACTTTCAACAAAAATGCGTTCCCATTCTTTATCTTTTTTACATATCTCCTACTTTTCCACATACAGAGTTGCTTCCTTTATTTCCATCAGTCTTAGTTACAGTCAGCAAGATTTTGCACTCTTCAGAAACCATAATTTCCAGTGAATACTAAGGAGCAACCGATTGTAAACTGTTACACCAGAAGTCAGTTCTTAAAACACGAGTTTCTAAAATAAACAGTTTCAGCAATCCTGCAAGTTACTGGATTTGAGCACAGCTGTGGCCACCTCCTGATCGCCGGCACCCGCGTTCCGTGTAGAGCCGCCCGCCCGAGCCTCCTGCTCACGCCGGCCGGAGCTGCCGGGGGCCCGGGAGCCTCCTCGGCTGCCACCGCAGCAGTGCTTGTGGGCCCAGCACCCCAGGAGGCTCTGGTGCGGCTCCGACACCACGTGTGGCCCACCTCGCCTCAGTAGTGGCCGTTTCGTTCCTCTGGGCCTACAGCCCCGAGCGCAGCTTCCCAGTGGTCAGCGGGCGCGGTGGCCGCGGAGCAGCCCACTCAGACTCCGGAGCCAAAGCCGTGGAGCCGTACAGACATACTCATACACTCAGGCACTCGTCACATTCGAACAGGTTGGACACCCTCCTCCCCCCATGCCACTGACTAATGGGAGGTGATCAGGCTCCCCTTCCATCAAATAGGACGTGTTTTCAAACATGACGGCCTAGGCTGGGGACTCAAACCCCTGGCGACCGCCCAGCCCAGGGGGACCCTGAACCCCCTGGCAACCACAGATGGGGATTTTCTCGATCCCCTGAGAACAGTCTTCTTACTCCGTGGAAGCAAAACAAAAAGCTAGATGATAGCCTCACGCTGACCGGTGGGAGTGACCCGCCTCATCTCGGACCAAGGAGATTCCACATCCCTCGTTTCAGACCCAGGGGATTCCAGGTCCCTCCAGAGAGGATCGGAACGTCTTCCGAATCCTCTGGCCCTTGGTCCCCTAGTGCGTCCACCTAGACCGGGGTGGGCACTACAGAGTACCACTAATGAGCTCACATAAGAGAGACAGAGAACAAACAGACACCGATTATGGCCAGTCAGGCTCTTCGGGTCAGGGTCCCTCGAGAGTCTTGGGGATCCCCAGCGAGCCCTCAAATGTTATTCCCAGATTTCGAGATCCCCAAAGACCACCACGGAGTCACCTTATCCAATGCAAAAGCAAAGAGTCTTTATTCGAGCTAGCTCGGGCTCAGTCTCCCACACCCACCAACATAGCTACAGAGATGCAGAGAAAGAATGTGGTTTTCAGAAGCACGTTTTATAGTGGGCGGGTGGCAATAGGCAGGGTGATGTCGGTGGTTTATATTGATTGGCTAAGCAACAGTTGTGTAAGGTGGGTTAGGCCAGGGTTGGGCAATATTTGCACACGGTTTTTCTGGGGAGGGGTCAAGCTGGGGGTTTACACAAGATGGAACACACAGCACACAAGATGGAGTCAGTCTTATTCTTCCCTTTCAGTATACATGTTATTTTTTAAAAAATATTTTATTTATTTATTTGACAGAGAGAGAGAGATCACAAGTAGGCAGAGGCAGGCAGAGAGAGAGGAGGAAGCAGGCTCCCCGCTGAGCAGAGAGCCCGATGTGGGCCTTGATCCCAGGACCCTGAGATCATGACCTGAGTGGAAGGCAGAGGCATTAACCTACTGAGCCACCCAGGTGCCCAAGGTATACATGTTATTAAGATGTTTTTTTTTTCTTGTTGTTGTTAACCTTTTATTCCAGAGGAGCCTCTGCCTGGGACCTAGAAGGGAAGAGAGATAAATAAATATTTTACCTTCTCCGCACCAGCAAATGCAAACGTATTGAGGAGGAAGTTTCAGTGGCCATGTTAGAGGAGTAAAACCTGGGGATCCAGCAAAGGGAGCAAGAGAAACTAAGTTAAAAGGGGGCTAGATAATACCGTGCCTTAAAGGAATTTTAAGTAGCCTGTCTTTGGTAGTATGGGCTATTAACTGATTTAGTTCAGTTAATCCAAGAAGATTTAGCTCATTTATCTCCTTTCATAAAAGCATTTGCTGATCTCACCCTCACACAGCAGTTAGAACAAAGGTTGAGAAACACAGCTAGAAAGGGAACACAAGCAGGGGGAGTGAGAGAGGGTGAAGCAGGATTCCCACAGAGCAGGGAGCCCGATGCAGGGCTCGATCCCAGGACCCTGGGATTTTGACCTGAGGAGAAGTGAGACGCTTACCGACTAAGCCTCCCAGGCACCCCTAAAGGTCTTTATTCTGAAAGTACATGTATATACAATACCTTGAGATTCAAAATGAAATCTAGAAACCAAAATGCCATAGTGATTGCATCATGGTAAATAATTCTGGCTACTAAAGCTCTAAAGAGAGTAATTAATTTGCATCAAATAACTTTTCTGCAATATGAGAAGAGAATCCTGATCTGGTGCATCAATTTTAAACATTGCCTTAATATTTGCACATTAAGTATAGAACTAAACCCTAACATTCACAACATGTTTGACTTTAAAGCAATTTAAATAACATCTGTTAATGTACCCCTCATCATTAAAACATATTTACAGAATAAAATACTGTTTGTCTACTTGTCTCCTACCACTCTCCCATACATTTTTGCACCTCATTCATGGATGTCATTAGTGATTCTGCTGTATTCTCATATAAAAAATTCTCCGCAAGATAGGCTAGGTCTTGTGAATACCTTTTCTACTGGAAAGTTACTTCTAATGATCAGTTTGTGCTTTGTATTTCACAAATAATCATAAAATAACCCATTTTTCTTCGATATGATTCAACGGTTTATCATGTGGACATCCATAGCTAACCCTCCTAACACTTCATTCGAATTTAAGTGCCTTTTAGAAGAGCTGATTCACTCAATTTTTCCCCTAACAAAGATGTTCTACAGATCTTTGATTATTGCTCATTGATGTTTCAAAACTTCCGTTTTCTTCTACACTAACACATTTTTACAAATGGTTTATCACTAAAAAGTACTAATTTCTTCACTAACAGAAAATCAAAAAGGATAATTTCTAAAGGAAAATTCAAGCCCTAAGGTATATAACCTATAAAACAAATAGAAAAGAGCAAATGTTTCAAGAGAAATCTGGTCAACAGAAACTACCTTTATGTGCCAATAACTGGGTAAATCCATGAGCCATAAGAAGATGGGGAAAATTAGATTAATTAGGATCAACTGTTTAACAAGCATGCTATTGCCTTAATTCACTTCTGGCTAAATTGAAATTATCAATTCAATGTCCTTAAGGAATTGTTTACTTTTTTTTGGCTTTTCTTTCATTTTCAACTTTTAGATCTAACCCCCTCCTACCCACCCCTCCAAATATCTGGAATGCTGATCTTTTCTGCTTCCCTGTTTTTCAAGCCCGGTGCTCAAGGTGGGATAGAAAAAAAAAGAAAGAAAGAAAAAAGACCAGGTCTGTTAGCATGATAACACCCCAGAAGTCTGTTTCTCAGGTGGTTTGTATTAGCATTAGCATGAGCAAACAATTTGCCTGAGATTAGCAACATCACTTATCACCTGGGTTGTTTTGCAAATACAAACTCTTGAAACCTACTAGAGGAGTCAGGTGTTCTGAGGGTGGGGCTCTCAAGGACAATACTTCACAAAATTTCTCCAGGTGATTCTTAAACACCCAAAGTTTAAGAAGCCTTGGTGTTGGCAGTTTTTTTTTTTTTTTCTTTTCAGAAAGCATCGTGTGAACCTCAGTGCTTCTCCATCAAGGATGAAACCAAGTGAAATAAGCTGCTTAACAAGCAAGACTCTTGTTGGAAGTAGGTGGGCAAATACACTCGGCTCTCCAGTGAAGGCAGGAGAAATGAAAACCAGAGAGAGGCAACGCCACCGCTCTTCCCCAAGGTAGGCTGTTCTGGTCTGGTGTGTGCTATGACTAGCTCACGTGGACGTGATGTTCTCTGAGAGTAGTGTTTTATTTCTGGTAATGGGCCGTCTATATTTTCCTGATATTTCAAATGCTACAGGGATGCCAAAGGAGTTACGGTTTCTAATGCATCAACACAGTCAAGATAAATGGAGTCGAGCTAATCCTTTCAACCGTGATTACTTAGGAAAATGTTTACATAAAAATGTTATACCATTCGATTGCTATCACAAAGCACTGGCATATCTAAATGCTAAAGGGATGCTATAGTCCTCATATGGGTTCGTGCAAAACGAGTGGTGGTCGTAATAAGTAAAATATTTTTGGGCGCCTGGAAGCCTCTGCCTTCAGCTCAGGTCATGATCTCAGGGTCCTGGGATCCAGGACCGCATCGGGCTCTCTGCTCCTCGGGGAGCCTGCTTCCTCCTCTCTCTCTGCCTGCTCTGCCTACTTGCGATCTCTCTGTCAAATAAAAAAAATTTTTTAAAAAATAAGTAAAATGTTTTTCATGGCATTTATTGCATCATGTAAAGTGTTCTGTTTTTCTGTTTTTTTTTTTTACATTATTTCATTTTGTCCTTATAAACATAAGCTATTAACTTTGGGGGGAAAATTATCACGAATGGCTCATTGATTGTCTGACATTGCAGCCAGAAAATTTCAGACCCGGAATATGAATATGCATTTTCAGGGCCTGTATTCACATTTTTAAGGGGGCAGGCTACGGTTTTCAAAATACGGTTCGCTTAATCTTAGGCATTGGAATAGTCCATGAGTTTTCAAAAATTAATACAAAGAGATACAGCAAGGTAGTGGCACACTTGTTTTTTTTAAGACTGCTGGTTTCATTGTGGAAAAATAATCAAGCCTGCGAGAGACCAAGTGACACTCGACTCGGAGAAGTAGGAGAACTTGGATTTATTTTACACCAGGTGGACCCTGATGAGCTCGCGCTGGAAGTTCTGGGCCCCAGGCAACGGGGTTATAGGGCTTTTGTAGGGGACTGCAGGCGGTCACGTTCCAAGGGCTATGCTGACTGCGGGTAGGTGGGTTTAAACTGGGGAAGTGGGGGGTTGCTTTAGGTGGGAACAGTAGTGCAAGGAGCCCTTGGCAGGAAGCCTGTTTACAGAAGCAGAAGCGGCTGATTATCTCTTGCTCCCTAGTAGGGCTTGGTTGTCTGTAGCTTGTTGTTAGTAGTGAGGCAGAAAACTCCTGGGCCCCAGCGTTTTGGTTAAGACAAGCAAAACAACAAATTCCCGGGGATGACTTAGCACTCTCTGCTGGCACTTCTCTATATATTATACCCTGCATGAAGAGGGCCAATCAGCTATGACAGACTAGGAAAAGCGTCCCGTTACCACCCCCAATCACCTGTAATCATAAAAACTCGCCCCTAACCTTGCCAGGTGCTCAGGTTTTGGGGAATGATCCCACTGAGCCCGCCCCCCTAATAAAGCTATGTTCTCCCTGATTTCCGTGTGCCGCTTGAGTTTCCTAGGTCGCCTCAGATTTTTCCCAAACAGTAACTTTCCGTGTTCTGGGACCTCCTGGCCTGGGCCTGCTCTGGGTAATTTTTGTCTTCAGTTTTGCTTAATGTCTTAGTAAAAGTGGGAAAAATATCCCAGTTCCAAGATTGTCTCAGGGGAAAACACTTGTGTAGTTGTTTGAGTTGTGTACTGAAGTAGATGTTTTTGGAAACACCTAAATTTGTTTGAAAAAAAAATACTGACAGTCAAGTAATGATTATTCAGACATATATATTTGGAAGACATTGTCTCAAAATCATTCAAGCGAGCCTGCCACTTCACTGTAAACAACTGATATTTGTTTTAAGACAAAAGTTTAGAGGTTTCGTGCAAAAACTAGGATTTTTGAAAACTTGTAAATGCTTTCATAACCTTGATGGCTTCTCTGATAAAAATAGTGGTATTAATGAGTATAATGCAATACATAATGAAATGCCAGTTACAAAATTACACACGTGTAAAAGATACATTGAATGTTCAAGATTTATCAATGCATTTTAACCTAACAGTACAAAAAGTCCGTTGATGGAGTTTGAGATTCCATGTTATAGCTTTTATAAAACTAACTTGTGAAGTTTGAGTGTAGTGTTAGAGTAGCACATCCGAAATTATCTTAAATGCTTTTAAATGCTTCTTAAATGCATTTTAAATGCTGCTCCCTTTTCCAAATTCTTCTGAGAGGCCATATTTGTTCAGACATGTACTTATACTAAAGCAACATGTAACAGATTGAAAATAGAAGAATCTGAGGATCCACCTGTCTTCTATGAAGCTATTTAATAGATTTTTAATAAGGTATAACAGTGGTATTCTTAGTTAAATGTTTTATATTTTGTTATGTTTTAAGTAATTTAAACTTCTATTTTAATATCTCATAGGATAAATGGTAATAAATATGCCCCTCAAAGCTCTCTGGAAGTCCTCGATAATATTTGAGTGTAAAGAAGCACAGAGACCAAAATGAGTAGTTCGCAACTACTCAACTACTCAGCTATAGTATACACACAGAAGTAATTTAAAAAAGGGAGGGGCAGCTTCTGTTTGTATAGTTTTTAATTTCTATAATGTCCAGAAATGTTACATTTGTTTTTTTAATTTAATTTTTTAAAATTAAAAAATAACTAAGGAATCTATTGTTGGTTGCAGATAAGTATAATGTGGTAAAACTGTTAATGGTGCCATTTGTCATGTCTTTGATGCTGTGATGATGTCATGACCCCTGACCAGGGGTTATAGTGTGAAACATATTTACTGATACTGTTGCTTTGTAACCATGGGTTCAACTGGAAGCTTGGAACAGCTTGCACCAACTCATCAGCATCATTTACTGTACCTGGAGATCAATTGTTTACACCTGGCTTAAAGAGCCACAACTCCCCACCCATCCCCCCCAGCACTTGCAGAGGGCTCTGACATTGGAGCTGGTTACCTAGCAAGAATATGTCTAAGTGAACAGTGTACAAGAGGCCCAAGCTCCATCTGGGGCTCCCTGGTGTCAAAGTGTCCTGCACACCTCTGTGGTTCTTCAGAGCAATTGTGTCTTGGCCTGGCCCTTAGGGAGGGAGGGCAGCTGGTGCAAAATTTGGCCTCTGGAGACCCTTACTGTGAGGCAGTCTACTGGCTATTACGTATAGCTATGCGAAGCCCATTTGCTTAATAAATTACTTAAATAATCATTAAATAATCTTAATAAATTACTTAAATAATCATACCAAGTCAAATATCCTTTCCCCCTTGAAATCTTTGTAGATAGGAAGAGAAGAAAGTTTCTCCCTTCTATGAAAACTTATAACTATTTTAGAGCTTCTTGTATTGAAAGGATCTGTTCATTTTCTGACTGCCCTTGTACATTGAGGTCCTATAGGAATAGGACTATGTTTTCATATGCCTAGTGCATATGAACTATGCTATGGGTATATTTCATGCCATGGGTATATTGTTACATGGGGTTTAGATGAAAAACAGATGGTTGAAACACTTTTTTTCCCCACAGAGTATAAAATGGCATTTAAGAAAATAGGAGACAATACTATATTCAACACCACTTCTTAATGGCCATTATAAGGCTATACATACCAGGATATTAAGGACAAATAGGCCCATGTTATGCTTTTTAATAGAATGAATTTCTGCATTCATGGGCTGAGAAAGCTGCAAGACACTAGTGACATATACTCTGTGATTAAAAGTATTGTTAATACATAAATTCCTTTTGTGTGTAAAGCATGTTTGACCTTTGGGTTTAACAGCTATAGTATACTATTTATATCTTAAAGTTACTAAGAAGAAAATAACAAGCATCCTCAGAAGTAAAAATAGCTTCTTCAGCTAAAATAACCAGCATTAAATAAAAGAGCTATAAATATTCATGCTTTACAATATAAACCCAAATGTCCCCTATGGTATAATTAAACCAATCCTTAGTATTTAGAGACTGCTTTTCATCTGTGGATCTCAAAGTGATTCCCACATTATTAATTCCACAAAAATGCCTCTAAGGTAAAAAAAAAAAAAAAAAAAAAAAAGCTATAGATTAGGAAACTGAGATTTTTGGGTTCTCTGGTCACTAGTTAATTTTATCATCATCATATAATAAGCAGCCAAGTGTCCATGGTCCACTTCTGGGCACCGAATATGTTTAATGAACACAATCTCTGGATTCAAATCTAAGATAGAAAATGAAGATGCAGATAAAAAAAACACAACTACTTAGGAGATACAATTTGTTAGCATTTAAACAATTAGGAAAATACCAAATAAAAATTTAATTGGTATCACCCTGTGTAATGACATCCACTTGGCATATATCTAGTATTATGTACAGAGGGAATTCTATATATGATGTTAGAGATGGAAAGGGAGGGATGGAATGAGAGAGGTAGTGGGAAAGGAGGGGAGAGCCTTTTTGGGTTACGAATGCATTCTAAACATACTGTGATTTAAACCAGGAATCACGTGGGAAAACAGACACAATAGACTGGAGAGGACTGGAGGAAGGTAAGATGTGCACGTAAAAATGAATGTATGAATTAAGATCTCTTTATTGCCCTTAAATATGTAATACTTCACTCATGGAAATAAGTTTTATTTTCTTGTGAAGAAAATTGATATCCTGTCCCTGTATGGCCACTGATAAGCATCTTAAACAGAAATGGAATTATCCCTACAAAATTGTGCTTAAAAATAAACTAATCATTGGTACCCCGTAAAACTCTACATCTTGATTGCCAGTGCTTGAGCAATGAAATGCTTAGCGAAATAATAGTCTCACAAAACACTTGTATGTATTCTATACACTTTTCAGAAATAATTCTTAATTTGCATGAGTAATCTGGAAAGCTTTTTTAAAGAGTATTTCACCGTCTAAAGTTTTTCTTGATCCACCCTGTAGGCAAAACGTTACCTTTGCGCTGAAACTCAAGAGCTAGGCCCCCGGGGAGTTTATCTCCTTGAGTCCTGTCCTAGCCACTCGGCATTTGGAAAATGCAGCTAATAATAAAGTAATAGCTTACTCCTAGAAATAACCTGGGAGCCTCAGGAGATGCATTCAGCCTCCCATTAATCTCCCCTGGCACACAGTACACCAAAGTAGTTCACACTTTGATCCCTACTGGTAACTACAAATCTCCAAGGAAAATTAAACCTAAAGTACAAAAGGCCATCTTGGGATTCCCAGGAATTCATTGGCCAACTTATTCCAGAATACAGTCTTGAGCTATGCACTAGGGACTCACCTCTGCCAAGCCTCTGAAATCAACAATGCCCTTCAAAGATAATAACATCATAATTGATGTAATTGTTGCTTTGCTAAATACTCATCCTCACAGTTTTGTAAGTGGAAAAAAATATGTTTATAATTTTAAAAAACAAGTATATTTCAGAATATGCCATATTATAGGTAATTTTTTAAAAAGATACAATGTCTTTCCACCTTAGTCCTTTGTGTGCACCTTTGTATTTCTTACCTGATCTTACCTGTATTCATATCTTACATGAATTTGTTTTCTAATTTGGTGTAACAGATTCTTAAAACTTAGTAGTTTAAAATGACACCCCATTTATTAGCTCATACTTGTTTAAGTCAGAAGCCTAGGCATAGTATGGCTGGCTTCTCTGCTTAGGGTAGTACAAAGCTACAATCAAAGTAACTGATGACTTGCTGGAGTCTGGGGCTTTCTCCTAACCTCATTCTGTTTGGTAGAATTTAGAGTTAAACAAGACCTGAAACCATAAAACGCCTAGAAGAAAACATAAGGAAGATTGGTCTTTGCAATGATTTTTTTATTTTTGGATCTAACCCTCAAAGTACAGGGAACAAAGGCAGAAATACATAAAACTACATCAAAATACTACTTCTGCACAGCAGAGTCAACAAAATGAAAAGTCAACAAAATGCCATTGTTTTCTCCTATGAAATGGCAAACACTTATCCACTAACAGATTAATATAAATAAAATACAAGGAGCTCTTAAAACTCAGTAACAACCTGATTTAAAAAAAAATGCGCAGGGAAACTCAACAGACATTTTTTCAGAGAAAACATACAAATGGTCAACAGGTTTATGAGAAGACGCTCAACATCACTAATCAGAGAAAGCAAATCAAAAACCATATGATATAGCCTTACACCTGTTAGGACAGCTATTCTCAAAAACAACAGGAGGTGACAAATGTTGGTGAGGACGTGGAGAAAAGAGAACTCTGGTATTCTGTTTTGGGGAATATAAGTGGTAGAGCTATTCAGAAAAACAATATGAAGTTTCCTTAAATTAAAATTTAGAACTTGCCTAAGATCCAACAGCTCCACTTATGGGTATATGTCTGAAGGAAGTGAACTCATCGTCTCGGAGATAGCTGCACCCCATGTTCACTGTAGCCTCATTTACAATAACTGAGACATGGAAACCACTTGAGTGTATCAAATAGATAAAGGCAATGGGAGATAGACACAGTATATACATGTTTTTTGTGTGTGTATATATATATATATATATATATATATGTGTGTGTGTGTGTGTGTATGTGTCTCCCTACCTACAGAAACACACAATGGAATATTTATTATGCAGCCACAAAAAAGAACATTTTGCCATTGGTAAAAACTTGGATGAAACTTGAAGGCATTATGCCAAGTGCTAAGTAAAATAAGCCAGACAGAGAGACAAATACCATTGGCATCATTTACATGTAGGATATTTAAAAGAAAAAAAAAAGCCATATTTATACTGTAATGGTGGTTGCCACAGGGTAGGGGAAATGGGGAGATCAGGGTCAAAGGGTGCAACCTTTTAGTTAGAAGATGAGTAAGTTTGAGGCGCCTGAGTGGCTCGGTTGGTTAAGCGACTGCCTTCAGCTCGGGTCATGATCCCTGAGACCCGGGATCGAGTCCCACATTGGGCTCCCTGCTCGGCGGGAAGCCTGTTTCTCCCTCTCTCACTCCCCCTGCTTGTGTTCTCTCTCTGGCTGTGTTTCTGTCAAATAAATAAAATCTTAAAAAAAAAAAAAAAAAAAGATGAGTAAGTTTTACGGATCTAATATACAGCTTGGTAACTATAGTTTATAATACTGTACTGTATACTTGTTATTTGCTAGAAGAATAGAAATTAAGTATCCACATACACAAAATGAAAAAGTTAACTATGTGAAGTGATGGATGTTATTAGTTAACCTGTGTATGTATAGTCATTATATCTATATAACCTGGAAGAAAGTGTTTATTGCCTTGCTAGCTGTAGGCTAGGGATCTCTCTTGCCTTCTAATGTCCCCTTGACTTCCCAGAGTCTGCTTATTCGTGCAAGTGCAGCTACCCCCATCTTCAAGGCCAGCAATGGAAAATTTTCCCACATAGTTTAAATCTGATTGACTCTCACCCCTACCTCTAGTCCCAGGTTGAAAGGACTCGAGATCAGGCCCATCTGGATAGTGTGACTTTGTTAAAGTCAACTATACCCTTCAATACACTCCAGTTGTAGGGCTAAAACCATCATATCGTCAGTCTCAGGAATGATACATGTTGTGTACACCACTAAGCTGAGATATTGAGCGCTAACTTAAAGCCTGGTGCCTGGTAGCTGGATTATTATTGAAACCTCTTCTGATGTCTGTAATAGATTAAAAGGCACCTGAACGTCAGAGTGGGATCCTTTTTGCATTCTAGGCAAGTGAACATTTGAGATTCTAATGAAAACCCTTGATAGTGTTCTATCAAAAAGCAAATTATGAATACCTGTATCTCATTAAAACTGTTGGTCTTCATTTGCATTAAGGAAGGTCAGGGGGTTAAATCTAACCCAGACGTAAAGAATGAATTTTGAATTTGTTTCCTGTACTAAAAGTATCTTTTGTTAAAATGGTAGGCATTGGAGCGCCTGGGTGACTCAGTTGGTTAAGCGACTGCCTTCGGCTCAGGTCATGATCCCGAGACCCGGGATCGAGCCCCACATCCGGCTCCCTGCTCGGTGGGAAGCCTGCTTCTCCCTCTCTCACTCCCCCTGCTTGTGTTCCCTCTCTGGCTATGTTTCTCTCGGTCAAACAAATAAATAAAATCTTTTTTTTTTTTTTAAAAAGGTAGGCATAAAAACCACAAGTGTGTCTGCAGTGTTGCCTCAAATAGATGAATCTTTTTTTCTTCATAAGAAATATGTCCTTCATATAAAAATGATGAATTTTGCACAAGGGCAGAACTTGTTCTATAGGTTTTTATAAGAGTAATCGTAGCTCAGTCCGTGCTAAATGTTCTACTTCAGGCAAAGATATTTCCTTTCCACTTTAAAAGTTGAAGAAAAATAAATTATTAAAGGTACTTTCTCAAATTACACAAAATTATCATAATTTTTAAAACACTACAGTCTGTGATTATAATTTTTAAAATACCATCCCTGTGTCATCACAAGTTTAGGATTCTACATAATTGTTCTCTTTGAACAGAGAAAGAAAAAAATGATTTAAGTTATTGCTGAACAAGTAAAGATCTGTTGCCCTTGCCAATGTAAATCTGGTAAAACTATAAGGAGGTGAAGAGGAAGTGGAACTGATATTACTACTACCCGGATAAAGTTTTGGACATCATTCTAGCATATTTTGAAAACCTTGACTTTATTATCATTTCATTAGCAGGATTTAAAGAATCCTGATCAAGTAGAAAGGACTTGTGAAGGTGAACATTTTCTCTGATTTCAATTTAAAATACTCATAATCTACAGAGTATTGATTTACTAGTGAATTTAGCTAGTAAATGTGCATCGTATCATTAAATCTTAACCCTCTAAAGTAGTCTAAAGGATAAAATTTAAGAATTGCTATATTACTGTCACACCTAATTTTAAGAACCCTAATTTCTTAAAGTTGTTAAGTATCTCTCCAGGTTTTTAATTTCCCCCATGTCTGCATAGAGTTTTAACAGGTAGTTTGTTTGAATCAAAACCAAAATAACATCCAGAAGTTGTAATTGGTTGATAAAGCCCTTAAATCCATCTGCTTGGTAACTCCACCTTTTTTCCTTACAAACTTTATATTAAAAAAAAAATTCTTGTAGTTTTTTTTTTAATAAAATTTGGCTGATTATATTCACATAGTATTTCTTATATTTCTTATTCGTTTGTAGTCTGTACTTTCAGTCAGGTGGTAGTTCGATTGAGACAAGCTAGATCAGCTTCAGGTTTTACTTACTTGCAAGACTATAAGTGATAAAGCACCTGGCTTCTTTGGACAATTGGAGATAGCTTTTAATTGTGATGCATATACTGACTTTAATGATTTTGCTATATTGAATTCCATCCTGTAAAAAACTGTAGCTTTATAAGCAGTGCCATTTTGGGTCCTGTAAGTCATCTTTAGGCAATTTAATTCTGTTTAATTACGACCATTAGTGCAAGATTTATGTCATCTTTTTTTATCAACATTTTGTTACACCAGGCAATAGTTTGTAAAGGAAGCATGAAAAATGGTTATTTGCTTTTATCAGTTTCAAAATAATGACTTGGTTACTTAAAATTCTCCAGAGGTGACCAATGGACTTTATTTTTCTTAAATGCCATTATAAACTTTTGAGTGTAAGCACATTTGAAATGTTGAAATCCAATGCAGTCTTCATTTTATTGTTGCTTAAATTGTGCCACTTTTGGCTAGCGGGTGACAACTGAAATTGGCTCCTGAAGCTCTCTGCTTTGCCCTCAGTTATTGAAATCTTTCATGTTTTCCAGTATGACAGAATGATTCAGGGTATTGTAGTATATTTTCTACATCAGACCTGAAATAAGCCATTTCTTTAGAGAGTCCTATTCGTATTAATAGAAAGTGGTATTTAGAGACCACAGTCTGGACACTGGTAGTGCAAATTTTTTACTGGGTTAGTCTCAGTTCCTATGACTTTTAAGTGAACAGAACTATTGACATTTTTCATGAATTTTATATCATATATTCTTTTTCACCCTCATCAAATGAAGTTGCCAATGGTATTTTTATTTCTAAACTTTTTTTCGTTATCACAAAATACATGCACAATTGTTTATAAATAACAATATGAACATTACAGAAAACTACTAATTACTAAGAATATTTTCAGTTTGTTTTCCTCATTTCCTTTTGTCCTTTGGGTACATGCCACTAATGATGTACAGTCATACTGTTCTTTAAAGTAACTTGAAATAGTTCTTGGGCTTACTGCACTAGCTCACTGTAGAATTTAGGTGTTTAATTTCACATAGCTTTTGATGCTTAGGTGTGGCTCTTGTCATTTATAATTACATAAAATATATTTATGCTCCCAAATGTAAATATAAAAATCAAGGTATGGCACATTAACTAGTTTTTAATCCTTATCACTTCTTGGTAAACTTTTTGATAAGGTAAGAGTTTCATATTTTTCTGTTAAGTAGAACCATACTTTATACAATTTTCAATAAATCTTAGAAAAATCTTTGGAAGAAACCAGAGAAGTACCATGATTTGTCAACAATGATTCAAGAGAAAAGGAAACTACTTTGATTCTTTCCTTGAGGCATGTAAAAATTCCCAAGCAACACAGAGTTAAAAGGAGAAGCTGGGGCTGGGTTTTGGGGAGCCCAGCTGGCTCAGTCTGTAGAGAACAGGACTCCTGATCTTGGAGTTGTAAGTTTGACCCCTACACCGGGGGTCTGTAAAACAAAAAACAAAAAACAAACAAACAAAACACCCCACAAAACCCAAAAACTAAAAACAAGCTGAGTAGTGCAAAGGAGGCATTATGGCTGAGGAGTTGAGGATGGCTACACCAAGTTCCGTATAGCTCAGGAGTTCAACAAATGCCAAGAAGAATGGCTCTGGTAATCACACTGTAATTTGGTTTTGGCTCTGTGAGGGACTTAGGAAAAACTGCCATCAAAAATAGACCAGCCTTCATTAATACTAAAACCAGCTTTGAATTAGTTCAGTATAAGATAGGATAAAGGTGACATATTTCTATTCTAAGTGTTGCCAGAAAAAAGTGAAAATACTCTTTGAAAAGGAAATTATTTAGATCCCTAATTAACCCTACAGTATTTCATATAAAATGTATGGTAAACAAATTTATTATGAATATCAGCACACAAGACAAAAATATATTATCAGCAAAGCATGTATAATGTTAAGCAATACAAGATTATTTTTAATTGCAAAGCAATGGGGAAAAAAAATCTCTTAAAAGCTAATCATTAAATGGTTAAAATAACTGTGATAACCCACTCAAGGTAACACTATGCAGCTATACAAAGCAATTAAGAATATCTTTTTAGGGGTGCCTGAGTGGCTCAGGTGGTTAAACTTTCAACTAGATTTTGATTTTGGCTCAGATCATGAACTCAGAGTCCTGGGATTAAGTTCAGTGCAGAGTATGTTTGTCCCTCTCCCTCTACCCCTCCCCCTGCACACATGGTCTTTCTCTCAAATAAATGAAAACAATTTTTAAAAAAGGGAAGGGTATCTTGGGGCACCTGGGTGGCTTAGTCGTTAAGCATCTGCCTTCCGCTCAGGTCATGATCCCAGAGTCCCGGGATCAAGCCCCACATCAGGCTCCTTGCTTGGCGGGAAGCCTGCTTCTCCCTCTCTCATTCCCCCCTGCTTGTGTTTCCTCTTTTGGTATATCTCCCTCTTTCAAATAGATGAATAAAATCTTTAAAAAATAAAACTTACTGAAATTTGGTAATTGTTTTTCATAAGACATTTAAACTTAAGCAAGCTACGCTATCGTGGCAGGAAGTAGAAGTCCATAATTCAGTTTTAAGTAAAATTTAGCCATACTAACTTTGCCTTAACTTTTTAAAGTATTAACTTTGCCACTATGGTGAAGGGTTGGGGAGATACTCTGAAATGAATAAAGAAAGTATCGACATGTTTAAGGATTATTTTGTTAAAAAAATTACAGAAGTGGGGAAATCAGTAGTCAAGGAAGTTGATTTCTTTATGTTAAGATGGGGAAAAAATGACAGCATGTCTGTATGTTGATGGAGCAGAAAAATTATGCAAGAGAGTCAGGCAAAGCCCTTCAAGGGAAAGAAGTGTAATTGTGCAGTGGAGTTGATCCTTCAGCACTTCGAAGAGGTCAACTGTTTTAACAAGGAAAGCCAGGAAATGGGTCGACAGATGTTGGTAAGTCAGTACATCTGGAGTGGAAATAAGAATAAGAGGATGTTCTCCCCATTGATTTTTTTTTTTTTTAAATTTGGATGAGAAATCAACTCATGGGCAATGTAAAGCATGATGACTGGGAGAGAGAGAAGGTATAAAATAATCTCAAAGAGCAAGAAAGCAATTTGTCCAAGGGTATACTAGGTTTGCCAGGAATTTAGAGGATCTCTTGGTTTTTGTGGTCACACAGTTAAAGTAGGATTGGTTCCTCATATTTTTCTGTCTCTTACACCTGCTTGAGAGTAAGCATGATTAGACAGAAGATGTATTTAGGGCTAGTATTTTGTCTGGTGAGTGCAGAATTTGAGTTAAGATTTTGAGGGTTAATTTTATTATTTGTATCACAGAACTATCGGTACAAGAGGGTGAGCAGGAAATAGATGAAAGACAGGAATCAATACTCAGGCATGGCCATTTGGCCTCCACCCTCTCTTCTACTCAGAATGCTTCCCAGCATGACTGGGAATTCTAAGAAACAGATGACTGGGGCCTGAAAGGTCTCTATTTGTAAGAGATCAAATAGCTTAACTGTGAGTTTCTTCACTGAAAGATCTGGACATAGGAAGCAGAAAGTGTTTTCCCACTGGAGATGAAGGGAAAATAGTGTTGGTGGTCTTAAGGAGATGGTTGCTACAGACCCCTGTGACAGAAGAATGAAAGTAGGGAGCAATACAGGTGTTCATTAGTACTGGATAATACAAGTGGGCAAAATCTACAAAAAATCCTATTAAAATCTAGACCAAAAATTGTATATTAAGTTATTTCAAAAATCTTTATATTATTGAGAGCTAGGGGAGCGGGCAGGGGTGGGGGAGAAAAAATTATATTATTCTTAAAATGAACTTAAATTTACCTCATACTTAAAAATCTTAAATTCTGCCAAATCTTAGACTATGCCTGGATGAATCACATGTTGATTTTCCGAATCCCCTAGCATCCACAGCGTGATCATGGGACCATTGGGGAAAGTAATTTCAGGGTTTTATTGGCTTTTCTCACAGATAGTTCTTGATTCTTTGAAATTCAAATACTCTTTTTGAAGTGCCTATCATTTTTTTAATCCTTGTCAGTTTTTCTTTTCTTCAATTTCTAACTGATCTCATTCTGTCAAATGTTTTAGGGTACGGTTTAAGCAGTTCTTCACCAACACCTTCCTAGAAGTCCTATTTCCTGTATCATTTATAAGATCTACAAATTTCACCTTTTTTCCTTAAATGTAAATTTACTTTTTATTCTCAGAAGTTTATAATACATTGTGATTAGTCCATATAAGACCCTTTTGTTCCTTCCTGCTTACCTGCCTTCCTTGATTCTTTCTCTCCCCTTTATTCCACTCCTCCTTTCTGTAACTGAACATGCTTTTTTAAAAAGTAATATTCATTTTTCAAGTAACCTTTGCCTGGTGTGGGGCTTGAATTCACAGTCTGAAATTTAGTCACATGTTCTACCCTGTGAGCCAGCCAGCTGCTCCTGAACATGTATTCCAGTATATTCAATTGTATATTTTGTATTTTGAGAAAATGTCCTGCTTATAAGCAACTCTTTTAAATTTATATGAATGATATATTTCATTCTGGTGTTTTTATTGTTTACCTTCTTAAGTACTATATTTCAGTGTCTGGCCATGTACTTAAGGTATAATTCATTGTTTCTGACTATTGCAATGTACTCAGTGTTATGGAATGGCTACTTTTTATCTAGCTACTCTTCTGGGTATGGACAATCACAATTACCCCGAACCTCATTACCCCGAACGTCTATAAATTCAGAGACCCCACAAAAAATAATTCAATCCAGGCAATCATGCTTGTTAACTTTAGAGTGGAATCACTGCATTTTAGGGTTATCCAAATATTCCCTTTTTATAAGGTCAGATGGCATTATTCTATATGACCATCAGTAATGAATGCAGCATCCTAAATCCCATATCTACGAATACTTAAAATTACTAAGCTTTTTCATTATTTTTGCAATCAGATTTTTCTCTATAATGAAATGATACAGTACTTGAAGATAATTCGGCAAAGAATGGACGGAATTGTGGGGGTGAGGCTCGTAATATGGAAGAAAGCACCTTACATTTTCCCTGCCCCATCTCACCCTGGCTCAGTAGACAAAAAGGAAGACCATCTTACCTAGAGCTAATACAAGGGATTTAGAATTATTTGTGTACCACATACAAACCTTGGAGTTGTCCTGAGTAGAAGAACCTAGGGAAAGGATTGGACATCCAGCTAAAAAACTAGACAGGAGGATCAACACCTCCAAATTTAGGTCATGACTGTAGATAACGCATTTGTACTCAAAGGAGGGTGAATTTAACAAGTGATGTAATAGTGTTTGCAGCACTGATTATGTCCTAGGTACTTTCCTATTTGTGTTCATGTAGGAAATCCCTTTTTGAGTCTTTCAGTAAGTCTGCTAAAGCAAGATTTCTTAGCCTCCAAGCTATTGACAATTCAGGCAAGATAATTCCTTGTTTTCTGGGGGGAGATGTCCTGTGCAATGTGGAGTGTTTAGCAGCAAGTCTGTTCTCTACCATGAGATGCCAGTAGCATTCCTTTGAGTTATGACAACCCAAAATGTCTCCAGACATTCTCGAATGTCCCTTCAAGGAAATAGTTGCACCTGCTTGAAATTCACCACGTCGAGGTAATGATCACCGTCCTTACTGGTCAGGTGAGAACACCGAAGTTGAAAAAGCTTGAGTAACTTGGTCATAAAGCAAGAGAATAAAGGAGGTAGGATTTGAACTCTTGTCATCCTTGCTTAAACACCTGATAAATTCTATAGTACAGAATACTACCAAGAATATAAACAATAATCTCGTCTTATATTTACATAGCTCACTTGTTCTCAATCAGATGTTTGTTTGTTTTTCTGCTTCGATACAGGCGAGGGGTATAATAAAATAAGAAAACCACCACAGTGGGCAATTTGAACTTCTTTCCTCGACACACTTAAATCTGACTCCCAGGGAGGTACTTGGTGTGCAATGGGTTTTCACTGATTATACATGAGTTCATTGAGTGTTCATCTTTTAAGGTAGTAAGTGTTTCTCCTACAAAGAGAAAAGGTATTTAGTAATAGTCAAGATGATGACCTGTATTAACAGACCAGGTCTTGAGAATCTTGGAACTTTGCTGTTCCAACTCTGTCACACTATGTGGAAAAATTAGGATCAACCTAATGGCAAAACACTATCCAATTGAATGGACAAAGGACTTGAGAAGAAAACTTTAAGGGGTGCCTGAGTAACTCAGTCGGTTAAGCATCTACCTTCAGCTCAGGTCATGATCCCAGGATCCTGGGATGGAGCCCCTCATCAGGCTCTCTGCTCAGTGGGGAGCCTGCTTCTCCCTCTCACTCTGCCCCTGACTCATGCTTGCTGTCTCCAGTGTGCTCTCTCTCAAATAAATAAAATATTTAAAAAAAATTATAAAGAAGACCTAAAAATGGCAAGTAGTTACATGAAAAGATGCTTAACATTACTAGGGAAATGCACATTAAAACCACAATGAGATAATCGTAGGACTTAGGGTGGCTAGTATCAAAAAGATAAGATATAAATGTTGACAAGAATGTGGAGAAAAGGGAACAATTGTACTCTATTGGTAAGAGTGTAAATTGGTATAGCCATTGTAGAAAACAATATGGAGGTTACTCAGAAAATTGAAACTAGAACTACCATGTGGTATAGTAGTCCCCCTTTCTGGGTATGTATTTTCAGGCAGTGAAATCACTGTCTCCAGGATATATCTGTGCCCCCATGTCCATAGCAGTATTATTCACAATGGCCAAAGATAAGGCAACAACCTTAATATCCACAGACAGATGAATGGATAAAGAAAATGGAACTGGGGTGGGGGGGTGAGTGTATGAAGTACACACATACATACAGTGGAATATTCAGCCATAGAGGAGGATATGTGCTAAACGCTTTGAATATGATGCTAAGTGAATTCAGGCAAGAAATACAAATACTGCATAATCTTACATGTGGAACTGGAGGAAAAAAAAAAAAACCCTGCACGTCTTAACAGAGAATGGTGGTTGCCAGGGACTGGGAATAGCAGGTCATAGGGAATTATTGGTAATTGTTGCAGAGTTGTGGTTTTGTGAAATAGAGTTGTGGAGGAAGTGGTAATGGTTGCACACTAATAACAATGTACTTAATACTAGTAAACAGTACACTTAAAAATGATACAGTAGTAAATTTTGTATTATCTCAAAAATAAACAAGCGTCATATTTGATATTAAGAATACACAAGAAAAGTTTTCACTTACCGAACAACTTATATTCACTTTAACTTTGGGCACTTGAGGGTTATGGTAAAATGCACACATGCCAAAAGTTTACATAAGCTGGGAGCCTTACAAAAGTGTTATTTTAAGAGAAAAAAAAAACAGTGTAAAGCAAATTGCTGTAATGTAGGCTTGTTGCTTTATATTTAGTATGTCTGCCCTAATTCCTTTTTAGTTCCAAGGAACAATTACTACTGTTTATTGCCAGGACAATGTTATTTATGAGTTGAACTCCCATCAAGAGAGGGTCTCCTTTTTCTGCCAGCAATGACTTAATAAAATAGCCTTTCACCTTTGGAGACAAGCCTTTAAATTCTCTCTGTGCAAATGGAAATGCTGTAGGTCATTTTCTTCTAATTGCTTATGGGCAAGGACTGACAAGTCACCACATAATTTAGCTTGATTGGCAGATTTTTCTCAGAAGTAGTTCAACCCTGAACCAGCAATTTCAGCACCAGATTGAGATGTCTTGTCAGAGTTTGGTGGTAAAATTAGCTTTTATTTGAATTTTCCCAAAGAATTCCTTTTAAAAAAAATGCATCCCAATTCTTTAATACCAAATGTGATTTTTTTTTTTGACTATCAGATAATTAATGAGGTGCTTTGTAGTTGTCGATTGGTGGTTCCTTCATAATCAAGTGAGAAATACTTGAAGGAAAAATATTGTTGAGGTGACATTCTTGTTTAATTACGTTTTTAAAATCATTAACTTTATGGGTTAAAAATTAAAAATATTCTGTATTTAATTATTGTATGTGCTATAAGAACTGTTTAATGATAAGTAAAGTTTTTTTTTAAAAGATTTTATTTATTTATTTGACAGAGAGATAGAGCACAGGTAGTCAGAGAGGCAGGCAGGGAGAAGCAAGCTGCCCACCAAGCAGAGAGCTGGATGTGTGGGGCTCCATCCCGGGACCTTGAGATCATGACCTGAGCCGAAGGCAGAGGCTTTAACCCACTGAGCCGCCCAGGCGCCCTGATAATAAGTAAACTTATCTAACACTTTTTCTCTGACAGAAATGCTTCTCTTGGTGTTATTTCTCAGTATTTGATCATTGCAAATTACAGGTGTTCATGCTAATTGAACTTACTGCAATATCTACTTTGGTTTTGGATCAGATTTTCTAAGGCACATTCCGAAAATAATGTGTTTGACTCCTATTCCAGCATTCCTGGAAACACCTGAAAAAGATGAGTTACTCTTATTACAGATTGGTAAAAATTAAGTTAATATAAAAATAATTTTGTGTCTGATCTACACAGTTTACACATATTTTTATCCCTAAACAGCAAGATCTGTGACCTCATGCTTACCTGATGGAGGTTATGACAGCCTTATTTATAGTATAGCTTTGCATTTCTGTATTTTCTTGCAAGTTTCCAATTGAAGTTTATGTCAGAATAACCTAAGGATCATTTGTTTTTATTTACTTTTAAGGTAATCTCTATGACCATTGTGGGGTACGCAGTCATGACCCTGAGATCAGGAGTCACATGCTCTACCCACTGAGCTAGCCAGGTGTCCCAAGGATCATTTTTATTTTATTTATTTTTTATTTAAAGTTTTTTTTTTTTAAAGATTTTATTTATTTGACAGAGAGTGCAAGCACAAGCAGGGGGAGCAGCAGGCAGAGGGAGAAGCAGGCTCCCTGCTGAGCAGGGAGCCCGATGTGGGACTGGATCTCAGGACCCCAGGATCATGACCTGAGCTGAAGGCAGATGCTTAACTGATTGAGCCACCCAGGCATCCCCAAGGATTATTTTTAAAATATGCCTGGTTGGGTACTGTTCTTAAACATTTGGATCACAATCTACTTTTCAAGATCTCAAAGCTTTGAGTCAGACAAGCTTCTCTGATATTTCTGTCACACATAACCCCCTCATCTATTTTATGCCCACCTTTTTTGCAGTCCATAAGACAGGTAAGGAATTAATAGACCTCCTCTGTGGTGTGCTGACCTGCTTTGTCTCTAAGATCCACTGCTTAGGAGCTACCAAATGCTGCCATCTCTAGGGGAAAGGTGTGTTGTTTTTTGTTCATTTTGGGGGTGTTTTTCTTTCTTTCTTTCTTTCTTTTTAAGATTTATTTAGAGAGCGAAAGCAGAGCACGACAGGGAGGGGCAGAGGGAGAGGAAGAGAGAATCTGAAGCAGACTGCACTGAGCATGGAGCCTGACAAGGGACTCCCATCTTACAACCCCGAGAACACGACCTGAGCTGAAACCAGGAGTCAGATGCTTAAGTGACTATATGACATAGGCACCCCTCTAGGGGAAGGGTTTTTAAAGATGTTTCTCACCAGATGCAACATCACTTCTGGTTTCCTAAGGAAATCGTTTTGTATTTTTCTTTTCTTTTTTGTTAAGATTTTATTATTTATTTGAGAGAAAGGGGGAGAAAGAGCAGAGCAGGGTGAAGGGCAGAAGAAGAAGCAGACTCACCCCTGAGTAGGAAGCCTGATGCGGGGCTCGATCCTTGGACTCTGGGATCATGACCTGAGCCAAAGGTAGATGCTTAACCAACTGAGCCCCCAGGTGCCCCAGAGAAATCATTTTTTTCCAACCCAGTACAGCCCTTTGCTATGAAAAGACCTACATTTCCAGAGTATATTTGGTGTTTGCTATAGTGTAGTGACAGGTTGGTCATCTTTAAGGAATCTGAAAACCATTTTGTAGACATTTAAAAGAGAGGTAGTTACTTTTTGATGTAGTTAATGTGAGAATCCCTCCTAGGAGAACCTCACCTGTAATCAGATAATGCTCCATTTTGCTAAGAACTGTGACTGGAGGAGGTGGTGGAGGATAAGGAGTTGGAGTGCAGTGCTGTGACTGGCATCATAAAGCTCCACTCAGTATTTTCCTTGGGGAAGAAACTCAGTAAAATCAGTAAGTTTTATATTGATCACTATGCATTTTATTTGACAGGTATTTTGTTTGTTCTTAATTTGGGAGGTCAAAATTAGTAAGGGCAAAGTTCTATCTATTGGTAGAAGAAACATATGAACAACTTGTGTAGTTGGGATCTGGATGATGAGATGCTAGGAGAGACATTGATATAATTACATTTACAAAAGCAAAGTTTCAAGAACATGTTCCAAAGTCATTGAGATTTTTCCAGCATGATCACTCTGTATATAGATGGCTAGATTATATGATAATGAATAGCTTCCTTCTGGCAAACGCAAAAAGGGGTGTGATCTGGCTTAGCTGGAATCAGCTACCAGACACAAAAGTAGAGACTGTAAGACCACTGTTAGTATTCTTTGATGTCATGCAGCAATGCATACATCAAAATACACATAGAAATCATGTCTGTTGCTAGAAAAACAATATTCCTTTTGATCTTGTTCCTTGAGTTGTTCGGCCTTTTTTGCTTTATTGAGCTAGTGGGTAAATAATGATTTTGCACATTTTCTCTTAAACTTCCAACCCTGTATCTTCAGGATTATCATTTCAGTTTCATGGCTAAAACTGAGACCTGCAAAGTCCTCTTTCACTTAGCTAACAAGTGATTGGTGTTAAAACTCTTAACCCTGAACCCCTTTCCAACCCCAGGACCAGTAGAAATTTGACCTCCATTGTCTATTTATGAAAAATTAAGGAAAAATATTTAACTGTATCAGTTCTATAAGCCCAATTTATCATCTAAGCTTAGTAGGAGCAAAAGAATGTTTAGTTTTTAGCTTTTGTACCAGATTAGTTTTGATTTTAACAAATATAAAAATATAAAATGGCAGTAGAATGTCCCAGTTCATTTGGGTGTTTCGTGATACTTTACTTTCATGATATCAGTATAGCCATGTTTGATGAGAATTTGTTCAGTTCATTTTCCTTTTTTTAGCATGAGTCAATGTTAATTTTACACACACAGACACCCTATTGTTCTAGAAAGAAAAACCTTAGGAGAATAATTACCTTGCCCTGTTGACAGATTGTTTAGCCTAAATAACCATGCCATCTGCTGAAAAGGACTAGTGAGTCACAGAAAAGTTTCAGAGGGCTCATTTTTGTTGGAGATAAAAAGGCTGAAGATTTTTTTTTTTAAAAGGGCTAACCTAGAGGAAGGCAAAACTTAAAGTGTACAGGAGAATCAGAACATTGATCAGGAACTTTACAAGACAAAAAAGCTTAATACGATGTAAATTAAAACCAAGCTTTTCAGGCATGTAGAAAATTTGAAGGTACTGTGAAATAATTATAATGCAAGTGGAACTTTCTGTTTATTTGAAGGAAATTTGAAGAAATGGTATGATTTAATTAAAAATAGGTTGATGAGAACAGTTTCTTAGACCTAAACATCCTCAAAATGTTCTGATGGAAGTTTGCATTGTTAAAACATCAAGATTAAGAAAGAAACATTAATTACTGTTTCTCAACAGTACTTGAATTGTACTGCTGTGTTTACAGTTTGTAAAGCCATATCAGACAGGCAAATTTATTTTCAAAGTATGTCTTTAACATAAACTTAAATATTATGTTATTTCTACCCATAATATTCCTAATTTCTAGTCCTCTCTTAACCCTAACTCAGTAACAGTTTGGCAATTACTAACTGGTGTTGTCAGTGTGAATGGATGCTGTGATGATAATGAAAGGTTTACCCTAGAATGCTTTATGAATCAAAATAAATAGTAGTATGTAGCCCCTTTTATTACCATTAAAAAGAGAGAAATCTAATATATACTAATGATAGGACTGCATTTCGAGAATTCTATATGTCCATTATTAAAAGTTATGTAATCCTGGAAATTTAAATATGTGGCCTGCTGTCTTAAAGCAAAGCTATTGAAAATATTCCAGTATGAAATGGATCATTGCATTTTTCATTGTCTTAATATATTTTTTGACTGAAGTTTTAGATTTTCTTATACCATGTTATGAAATGCCCAATTTCTAAAGACAAAGTGAAAATTGGGAGAAAATCTCCTGAACTCTACATTCTTTTTTTTTAAGATTTTATTTATTTATTTGACAGAGAGATCACAAGTAGGCAGAGAGGCAGGCAGAGAGAGGGGAAGAAACAGGCTCCCTGCTTAGCAGAGCCTGATGCAGGACCCTGAGATCATGACCTGAGCTGCAGGCAGAGGCTTTAACCCACTGAGCCACTCAGGTGCCCTCTACATTCTTTTTATATCTATCCTTTTAAGTTTTTCTGAATGTATTTATCTCTTGCACTGAGCATATTATTGGATTTAACTCAACCTATTAACGTGTGTGTGTGTGTGTGTGTCTGTCTCTTGGCCAGATCTTTCGGGAATTTAGGAAAGCTTCAGATCTTTTTTTAATAATGATTACCTTTATAGATATAATCTTCTTTGCCCTTTCTTTATTTGGCTATAATTTACTGGTTCCCAAGTATGAGATTAATTTCAGCTAATATCTTTTTCCTTAACTCTTCTCTTTCTCTTAACGTCACATTTGAAATAGCCCTATTTCTTTTATTTAATACTTAATAAGGCAATCTGCAAGTTTATTTTACTTTTCACGTACTCTCCCCATTCTCTCTCCATTTTTCTTACTTGAGACCATCTGTATTTTCAGAATACACTGCCTTTATATATTATATTGTCAACCTTACTATTCACCTATGGTGTTTAATACAGGTAATGTTTAATTCTCATTACCAGCATTGATGTTGCTCTTTAGTCATGACAGGTATCTAAAGTTGATTCCCTGGAATAGTACTAGGGCTAAAGTCTCGTAAAATATTTGTTGAGGTTTTGCATGTGCAAAATATTGTCTCTGGCCTTAGCACTTGAATATTTATTGGCTGGATTCTTCATTAAAATTTTCTTATCCAACATATAATGATTAGGCATTTCCATTGCCTTGTAGCATGAAGTACTACTGTTGTTAAATCTGATTAACAAGTTGATTATTTTTCCCTTATAGGTGATTTTGCATTTTTGCCCGAACATTCCTTTTTTCCTTTTTGTTATAGTCCTACTAAAGTTGTATTGAAATGTATGTGAGTGTTGATAGCTTTGGTTGATGATTTTTTTCCCTCATATATGTATTGTGTAGCTTTTTCCCATGTATATGAGAACATATGTAGAAAGTTTTTGTTTATGTTTGAGGAAAATTTTCTTTTTAATGCTTGTAAAATGTTTTCTGTTTGATTGCTTTACTCAGGGAGAAGGAAACATTATATATCTGATGATTCTTTATGGACATGTTCTCCATCTCTATAACTTTTTTCTGTGTTTTTAACCTTTTTTAAATTCCTTGTGATTAGAAAAAGTTCCTTTACTCCTTTCCAATAGCACAGTATTCCTTGTGTTTATTTGCTTTTTGTTTTGCTTCCCATATCTGAAATAGTTTTATTCTAGTTATAATTCTTAGTCTTGCTCTTTCTTTTGTCAGACCACCTCCTTACCAAGTTCTTCTACTTCTACTTCCTGTTGTTCTTTCATAACACTGACATGTTAAATAACTTCAAGGGAGTGACAAAATGGCAGAAGAGGAATTTTCTATTGTCTTCACCCCATTCCCCAATAACATCAATTTTTATAATCCTGCATGGATGGGAGGGAGTCCAGCACAAAAATTCCAGCACACTACTGGAAAAAAAATTAGATATATTGAAGAGGATAAGAGGGACTCTTTCACTTGACCCACATGATCCCTACCCCAAGGCTCCACAGCTAAATAAATGGCAAGAGTCTAGCCTCAGCCAGTGATTTCTTCCGTAGAGGAAAGTGAATGTGTGAACAAGCATGTCTTTGCCAAAGAGGCCCACTTGTTTATTGCCCCTCCCCTACCCCCTCAAGAATACTGAGGAGGTGCATTTCTGAGGCACAGGAAACAGCTGGGAGAGCAGCAGCCTGGGCAAAGAGAGACATCAAATCGGTGCAGATCCTACTAACTGCTTCAGGGGACCCAACAAGAAGATGGACCTGCAAGCCAGCTCCCCGTGCAGGTCCACAAGGGTGGTGAGAATGAGACTTTGCAGATGGCTAGTGAACACCTAGGCTCACAAACACATACACACACACAGCCGCCCCAATCTGTGGGGTCTGGAGAAATCACATAACTTTGGACATTCAGTACTGCCTAAGGAAAAGCCTGTGAGCATGGATTTTATCTTTGCAACCTTAAGGAAAGGACTACAATCTTAAGAAACCCCCTATTTTTTTTTAATTGAGAGCAGTTGTGGGTGGGAGATGTAGAACTGGGTAATGGCATTACTTTTTTTAAATTTAAGATATTGTTTATTTGAGAGGGAGAATGAGCGAGCAAGAGAGAGAGAGTGAGCATAAGCTGGGGGGAGGAACAGAGGGAGAGGGAGAAGCAGACTCCTCCCCCAAGCAGGGAGCCTGATGCGGGGCCCAATTCTGGGACTCTGGGATTTTTGACCAAAGCTGAAACATATGCTTAACCAATGAGCCACCTAGGCCCTGAGACCCCTTACTTCTGAGAAGAGGGAGCAAGAAGTGTAGAGCAGGCAGATCCAAAGACACAAAACCATAAAACTATTAGAAGAAAATGTAGGGAAGGATTCCTTGATGTTGGCTTTGGCAACAATGTTTTGGCTATGACACCCAAAGCATAAGAAACAGAAGCAAAAACAAAACAAAACAAAACAAAAACCCTAGATGGGACTATATCAAACTTAAAAGTTGCAAAAGAAACATCGAACAAAATAGATAACCTGTGGGTTAGAAGAAAATACTTGCAAACTATCTGTTAAGGGGTTAATTTTCAAAATAAATAAGGAATTCCTATAAATCAAGAAAAATAAAGGGGCACTTGAGTGGCTCAGTTGTTAAGCATCTGCCTTCGGCTCAGGTCATGGTCCTAGAGTCCTGGGATCAAGCCCCGCACCGGGCTCCTGCTCAGCGGGAAGCCTACTTCTCCCTCTCTTACTCTCCCTGCTTCTGTTCCCTCTCTGGCTGTGTTTCTCTCTGTCAAATAAATAAATAAATAAATAAACTCTTAAAAAAAATAAAAGAAAAACATACCAAACTAAAAAATGGGCAGAGGACCTAAATAAATAGTCCTTTCTCCAAAGAAGACCTACAAAGAAAAGGGCCAACAGGTACATGAAAAAGTGCTAATTAAACATCAGTATTATCAGGGAACTGTGCATCAAAACCACAATGAAATATAGCCTTAAGCCCGTTAGAATGGCCTTTATCAAAAGGATAAGAGATAATGAGTTATTTGTTCCATTTCTGTAAAACAAAATTGATGGTATTTTGATAGAGATTGCATTAAATGTGTAGATTGCTCTAAGTAGCATAGACATTTTCACAATATTTGTTCTTCCAATCCATAAGCATGGAACGTTTTTCCATTTCTTTGTGTCTTCCTCAATTTCGTTTATGAGTATTCTGTACTTTTCTGACCAGATTCTTTGCCTCTTTGGTTAGATTTATTCCTAGGTAAAATTTATATGGAATCAGAAAAGACCTAAAATAGCCAGAGGAATGTTAAAAAAACACCAAAGCTGACAGCATCACAATTCCAGACTTCAAGCTCTATTACAAAGCTGTAATTATCAAGACAGTGTGGTAGTGGCACAAAAACAGACACATAGATCAATGGAACAGAAAAAAGAACCCAGATATGGACCCTCTACTCTATGGTCAACTAATCTTTGACAAAGCAGGAAGGAATGTCCAATGGAAAGAAGACAGTCTCTTCAACAAATAGTGTTGGGAAAATTGGGCAGCCACATGCAGAAGAATGAAACTGGGCCATTTCCTTACACCACACACAAAAATAGACTCAAAATGAAAGACCTCAATGTGAGACAGGAATCTATCAAAATTGTTGAGAACACAGGCAACAACCTCTTTGACCTCAACCACAGCAACTTCTTCATAGAGACATCACCAAAGGCAAGGGAAGCAAAGGCAAAAATGAACCATTGGGACTTCATCAAGATCAAAAGCTTTTGCACAGCAAAGGAAACAGTCAACAAAACCAAAAGACAACCAATAGAATGGGAGAGGATATTTGCAAATGACATATCAGATAAAGGGCTAGTATCCAAAATCTATAAAGAACTTATCAAACTCAACATCCAAAGAACCAATAAAGAAATGGGCAGAAGACATGAATAGACATTTCTGCAAAGAAGACATCCAGGTGTCCAACAAGACACATGAAAAGGTGCTCAACATCACTTAGCATCAGGGAAATATAAATCAAAACCACAGTGAGATCCCACCTTACACCAGTCAAAATGGCTGAAATGAACAAGTCAGGAAACAAGGATGCAGAGAATGGGAAACCCTCCCCCACTGGGAATGCAAGCTGGTGCACCCACTCTTGAAAAGAGTATAGAGGTTCCTCAAAAAGTTGAAGATAGAACTACCGTATGACCCAGCAATTTGCACTACTGGATATTTACCCTAAAGATACAAATATAGTGATCTGAAGTGGCATGTGCACCCCAATGTTTATAGCAGCAATGTCCACTGTAGCAAAACTGCAAAGAGCCTAGATGTCTATTGGCAGATGAGTGGATAAAGAAGATGTGGTACACACACACACACACACACACACACACACACACGTATATAATGGAAGATTATGCAGCCATCACAAAATGAAATCTTGCCATTTGCAACAATGTGGATGGAACTAGAGAGTGTTATGCTAAGCAAAATAACTCAATCAGAGAAAGACAATTATCATATGATCACTGATATGAGGAAGCTGAGAAACAAGACAGAAGGGAGGGGAAAAATGAAACAAGACAAAACCAGAGGGAGAAAAACCATAAGAGATTCTTAATCTCAGGAAACAAACTGAGGGTTGCTGGAGGGGAGGGGGTTGGGAGGGTTGGGGTGGCTGTTTGGTGGACATTGGGGAGTGTATATGTGTTATGGTGAGTGCTGTGAATTGTTTAAGATTGATGAATCACAGACCTCCTACAACAAATAATGCATTACACATTAATAAAAAGATGAGTGTTGGCTAGCATATGGAGAAAAGGGAACTTTTGTGCAATGTTGGTGCAAATGTAAATTGGTGCCTCTAATATGGAAAACAATAGGGAGATTCCTAAAAAAAAAAAATAGAATTACCATATAACCCAGCAAATACATTTCTGGGATATAAACCCTAAGCAAATAAAATAATTATCTGGGAATGATACCTGCAGTTGAATGTTGATTGTAGTATTATTCACAAGAGCCAAGGATATGGAAACAGTCTATACCCAAGTATCCATTGACACATGAAAGAATAAAGAAAATGTGTATATGTACAATGAGATATTATTCAGCCATACAAAGCACTATCCCGATATTTGTAACAAAAAGAATAGAACCTGAAAGGCATTATGTTAAGTAAAATGAATACGAGAAAGGCAAATTCCTTATGATCTCATTTACATGCGGAACCTAATAAAAGTTGACAGAGAAATAATATTCTATGGTAGATGCTAGGGGCTGGGGGGCTTGTGGGAAATGAGATGTTAGTCACATAGTACCAATTTCCTTTAACAGGATGAATAATACTGGGGTACCTCATATACGTGACAAGAGAATAAATCTTAAATATTTTCATTTCATACAAAAGAACAGCGATCATATATGGTGATAGATTTGTTAACTATTACAATATCCATTTCACAGTCTGTGCATGTATTATATCCTATGGTATACCTCAAATGTACGTACACAAGATTATATGTTAATCTGTATTTCAGTACAGCTGAAAAAATAGTTTTAGGTTGAAATACTGCTTTTTAAAAATCTAGTTTGTGGACATACATTTCTTTTCATTGTTTATACATTATTTTGGCACTTTGATTTTTTTTTTTCATGTGATAATTTTGTATTGAGTTTTGACCAGGATCTGTTTGTTGGCTTGACATTTTGAAATCAAACTTGTTTTCCTGTGCTTTTAAGAGAGCAAACTGGCCAGGATAGTTTTTCTAAGTTCATCATTCTAGACTTTGCTCTCTATTGTTGTCATGAATTAACAATAAATCCTGCTTTATATATTCTCAGCTCTGCTTTTTTTGTGTTCCACCTTTTTTTTCTTTTTCTGTGTTCCATTCTTTAGATTTTATTTGAAACTTATTTTTTTTTGCTCCTATTGTTCCTGTCTTCTTGAATTTAGATTATACTATCAGCAATTTCTCCTCTGTGATAAGCTTCATTTTGGAACAGGGTTTATTTAAGCAGTTAACAGTACCCACAACACTGTAACATCTTCATTACTTATGTCAGTCCTTTTACACTCGTTGTGAATTTACAGCTGTGGAAATAAGCATAAACATGTAACATGTAATCTTGTTCCCTTTAATTATATTCAATCTTTTATTTTACCAATGTGAAGATATTCTAAATACCATCTTCATAATTTTTAAAAAATATTTATTTATTTGAGAGAGAGTGAGTGAGAGCATGAGAAGAGAGAAGGTCAGAGGGAGAAGCAGACTCCCTGCAGAGCCAGGAGCCCAATGCGGGACTCGATCCTGCGACTCCAGGATCATGACCTGTGCTGAAGGCAGTGGCTTAACCAACTGAGCCACCCAGGCGCCCCTATCTTCATAATGTTTTAAGACTTTGCATATTTAGGGGCACCTGGGTGGTTCAGTCATTAAGCGACTGCCTTCGGCTCAGGTCATGATCCCAGAGACCTGGGATCGAGTCCCACATCAGGCTCCCTGCTTGGCAGGAAGCCTGCTTCTCCTTCTCTCACTCCTCCTGCTTGTGTTCCCTCTCTAGCTGTGTTTCTCTGTCAAACAAACAAACAAACAAACAAATATCTTTAAAAAAGGCTTTGCATATTGAACATAAACATCCAAATATTATCCTTGAAATTTATAATTTTTGAGCAGAACTATTGTCATTAAGTAGCTATAGGAACTTTGTTTCAATCCTAGGTGTTAAGAATTGCAAATTTTAATGAAATTTCAATATTCTATATTAGAGTCAGTGTCAAGTGTGATGAAGTTAGGGAAGATTATCTTACACGCATTCTGAGATTATCTTCTAAGGAATTCTTCCCCAGATGTACTAACCTAAAGTGTCAAGTCTGAAAATTGATGTTTCAAGGTAAAAGTAAATAGATCATTTTTGGTGTTGAGAGTTAGTAAACCAAATGTAGAGAAACCAGAGGAAAGGAGAATAACTACAGAATAATTCTCGATGACTTTATAATTATATTTGAACTGAAACTTCTTCTGTCCTAAACCTTTAGAAGGAAACAAGAAGAATGTGTTAGGAGACCATAAAAAATATTTATTGATAAAATAATGCTGTTTTAGTCAAAGAACTGGTATTTTTATTGTTTTATTATCTTTGTTTTTTGGTTGGATTTTTCTTTTTCTTTTTTTTTTTTACTGTGTTTACTCTGATGTATTCCTAGGTATATCAGAATGGATTTAGGCGATTAGCATGCTTCATTTCCAGAATATTTCTGTAATGACTCAGGTAAGGAAATTGTTATATTACTTAAATAATATTAGAAAGTTGTTTTTTTTTTTTTTTTTAATTTTCCCAAAACAGACTTCTGAGGTGTAAGAGTTTTAACATGTTTTGGATACAAGGTCTTTGTGACCTATCTATCTATTGCAGGTATTTTGTTCTGATTTGAGTCTTGACTTTCTTTTCCTCATGGTCTTTGAATAAGCAGATTTTACTTATGACAAAGTCCAATTTTGAAGTGTTTGTTTTAGCTTTAGTGCATTTAATGTCTCTCTCTACCTGCCTTTGTCAGGATTGCAGAGATTTTCATTGTTGCTGTATTTTAGAAGTTTTATAGTTTCAGCTTTCACCTTTATGTCTATGATTCATCTTGAACTTGTGTGTGTGAGTAGAGATTAGGGCTCATGTTTTTCCCAATGGATATTTAGTTGCTGCATCACCATTTGTTGAAGTTTTTTGTTCCTCCACTGAATTGGTGCAACACTTCTGTGAAAATTAATTCATTTTAAATGTGTGGGTCTATTTCTGGACTTGATTTGTTCCATTGGTCTAATTGTATAACCTCCAATAAAAACTGCACTGCTTTGACTACTGAAGCTTAATGGTAAGTCTTGAAATCATGTAGTATCAAGTCCTGCAATTTTGCCCTTTTTTTTCAAATTGTTCTGGGGTGAATGATCGGTCTTTTGCATTTACATGTTGTTCTATTTTGTTTTGTTTTAAAAGTAAGCTTCATGCCCAACATTGGGCTCCAAATCTGAGGTTGAGAGTTGCACATTCTGCTTACCGAGCCATCAGGCGTCCCTGCATTTACATGTTCCAATAAAGACCACTGAGATACTGATTGGGATTGTGCTGTATCTATAGATCAGTTTAGAAGGAACATCTTAGCAATATTAAGTGTTCAACTATATGAACTTGGGGATAGCATTCTATTTAGTTTTTCTTTTATTTAGCAGTGTAGAAGTTTAGTATATTTTTTGTCAAATTTATTCTCTATTTAAATTTTCATGCCATTTCAAATGGAACAGTTCTTTTATCTTTTAAGTTTTTCCTTTCATAAATAAATACAGTTGATGTTTGTGTATAAATTTTACCTATTAATTCTAACAGGATATTTAAGATTCCTTTAGACAAAAACAAAGGTTCTTTAGGATGTTACATATAGACAATTACGTTGCTTGTCCATAAAGATAGTTTTGCTTATTGTGTGATAAACCTTGTAGCTTTTGTTTCATTTGCTTGCCTACTTGCACTTGATAAGACCTAAAAAATAGTAATCCCTCTTTATTCTTGGGGAATACATACGGAGCTCCCCTGTGAGTGCCTCAGACCATAGATGGTGCCTAAAGATACACAGTGTTTTTTCCTCTATGTGCATGCCAAGATAACTATAAATCAGGCACAGTAAGAGATTAACAATAATAAGGAAAAAGAACAATTAAAACTATATACTCTAAGTTCTTTGAATCTGGTCTTTCTTCAAATCGTTATCGATTCATACTCTACACTCTTCATGTGATGATGTGAGATAATAAAATGCCCATATGTTGAGATTTAGTGAGGTGAATAACATAAGAATTGTAACATACAATTAGGCTCCTACTGACCTGATGATACATCTGAAGGATGATTATCTGCTTCCAGACCTCTGTTGACTGTGGACAACTTGACCATAGAAAGCAAAACCATGGATTGGAGAAGTGGTGGGGGGACTACCAAATAGTGTTAACTCGAAGTGGTAAAGCAGATGCTGTCATTTTCCCAAATTTAGTTTAAAAAGGTGTTCATGGGGCGCCTGGGTGGCTCAGTTGGTTAAGCGACTGCCTTCGGCTCAGGTCATGATCCCAGAGACCCGGGATCGAGTCCCACATCGGGCTCCCTGCTCGGCGGGAAGCCTGCTTCTCCCTCTCTCGCTCCCCCTGCTTGTGTTCCCTCTCTGGCTGTGTTTCTCCCTGTCAAATAAATAAAAAATCTTAAAAAAAAAAAAAGGTGTTCAATATAGCATGATTAAGTATGATGTTATCTATAAACTCTTCATATATGCTTCTTATCAGATTGAGATACTTTTAAAAAAATTTGAAGACTTGAACTGTCCCTATTCTCTTCGATTAAAAATGAAAGTATTGGGGCGCCTGGGTGGCTAAGTGGGTTAAAGCCTCTGCCTTTGGCTCAGGTCATGATCCCAGGGTGCTGGGATCAAGGCCCATGTTGGGCTCTCTGCTCAGCGGGGAGCCTGCTTCCCCCTCTCTCTCTGCCTACTTGTGATCTCTCTCTCTGTCAAATAAATAAGTAAAATCTTAAAAAAAAAATGAAGGTATTCTGAAGGCAGCAAAGGGAGCTTGATAAGATACTTTAGAGAATCTAACAGATGAAAAACCTAAGCACTGCATCAATTGATAAATCTAAAATCAGTATTTTTCAGTCTGTTGCTTTAATAAGAAATACCAAAAAGAAATTCTGTTATTCACAGTGTATATTCATTCTATAAGCAAACTCATGGTGTAGCCACATTTAGATGTAGGCAACTAATACCCGTTTGTTTTACTGAATGTGATATTTAAAAAAAATTGTTTCAGGTATTCTGTACTTAAGATAATGATACATCCTTACAAAATATATATTTAATAAATACTTAAATAAAAATGTTTCTCCATTGAAATAACCCTGCAAACAGATTATGTGAATGTTTTTAAAAATTAATGACACAAGTTGTAACTATCTTAGTTAATGAATATTATACATTTGTATAATTGTATAATTATACAAATGTATAATATTTGTATAATTATACAAATGTATAATATTTGTATAATTATACAAATGTATAATATTTGTATAATAGCCCTGGGTATGAAGAATACCTGTGTGATAATGGGAATATTTAACTAATATTAACTATGACTTAACTAATATTTGTCATAATGTGAATATATAATATTAAAGTAGATAACTTAATATTTGAAATTTAAAACCTATCTTTTTTTTTTTTTTTTTAATTTGATAGCAATATCACAAGTAGGCAGAGAGGCAGGGAGAGAGAGAGGAGGAAGCAGGCTCCCCGCCGAGCAGAGAGCCCGATGCAGGCCTCGATCCCAAGACCCTGAGATCATGACCTGAGCTGAAGGCAGAGACTCAACCCACTGAGACACCCAGGCGCCCTTTAAAACCTATCTTAAGCACATTGCTATACATTAAAAAAAAGAATTATAGATAATTTATTATCAAAAACACATTCATCAACATGATTTCTTATGTTCCACCTAGATAGGACTCTCCTGAAAGGGTAAATAGTGATTAAATTCTTCATTTATCTACATAAATCCCTAAATAACAAGTTTGGGAAGTCAAATGAAATAAACAGGGGACAGGCAAATGTGACTTCCTGGGGAAAAGAAAAATTCAATGTATCAACAAAATCACAGTGTAGTCCTATAGTCAGGCCTTATCCAGAGCTACCGGTACAACTGGGCAACTAACAGCAGCCAAGAATTTAAGCTGGGATGAATAAAAAAAGCATAATGAGAAAAAATTGCTCCTTTGATCTTACAGAGAGATGCTAAGTTCAAGTTAGAACAAAATCACCAAACATACAACCTAAAACCAAAATCAAGTCCTCTTATTCTTATAAAAACAGGATCAGGGGCGACTGGGTGGCTCAGTTGGTTAAGTGACTGCCTTCGGCTCAGGTCATGATCCTGGAGACCCGGGATCTAGTCCCACATCGGGCTCCCTGCTCGGTGGGAAGCCTGCTTCTCCCTTTCTCACTCCCCGTGCTTGTGTTCCCTCTCTGGCTGTGTTTCTCTCTGTCAAATAAATAATAATAATAAAAAAAAACAGGATCAAACCTGTGGTTAGCTAGGTACTTCTAGAAGATGAAATAACCAGAGAGGAGCAAATTTTAATATAAGTTAGAAGTTGATGCAAGCTGAGTGAAATAGATAATGATTATTAGTAGAAGTTTACTTTAAACATGCTCAGACATGTGTAGTTGGGCTTATTCCAACTTGGACTATCCATATGCCTCAGCTATAATTAGAATGGAAAAATCCATATTATCTGACTTTGTTTATGACATTTATTGATTTAATCTCTTTATTCAGCTAATATTGGTTGTTGACCACATTCTTGGCACTTTGTATAGTGCCATTGATGTCAACAAGCAGACAATATGGCTTAGCTGTGAACATCACACCAGTTATCCTAAAATTGAGGCCTAATAAGGAGAGGTTATAATAACGTGTGGCCTGGTGGTGTCAGCCCAGCGCCTCTATGTCAGGGGCTAAATGTTTTTCTTTTTCTTTTTTTGCAGTTAGCAGTAAGGCCAGTTGGTTAGAGTAGACTCGGTGAAGGTAGAGTAGTAGAATATAATGTCAAGGGAGTCTCAGAGGTCCACCTCATGTAGAACTTTGTAGTTCATGGTAAGGGTTTTGTTTCCATTCTGAGATAAATGACAAGACTATGGGAAGAACAGGTTTGCCAAGTTAGGGGGAGATTGGTAATTCAGTTTTTAACCTGTTAAGTTTGAAACGTCTATTAGACATTCAAATTCACATGTCAAATAGGCAGTTAAATCAATGAGTCTGACATTCATAGGTTGCATGAATTTCCAAGTTACTGGCCTGAATCTATTTGCGATTACCTAGCACAGAAACTGAGCTATAATCAAAAGACTAAATACAAAGACACTTCATCAGTCATCAAGCAGAGGAAGGAAAGATAAGAATTGATAAAGACAAGTAAATGTAGGAGGAGAGCCCAGAGTGAGAGGTGTACTTAAAGTGTTTGAGAAAGAAGGGTGTCAAACATGATGTGAAAGTCTGCTTCTGAGTCAAGCAATTTAAGAACGGAGAATTGGCCAATAAATGTGCTAAGGTTATATGTGACCTTGTCAGAATTGGGTTTTTGTTAAAGAAACCAAAAATCCCATTTGACACTAAACTAAGAAAGAATTGTAGAAAAGGAAGTAAAAGCAGCAAGTATAGATGATTTTGTGGGGGATATATATATCTAATTGTTAAAATCTAATTGTTAAAATCATTTTCAGCAATTTGAGATATATATATACATATCTCAAAAGAAGAAAACTTAAGTCACTAGATGATTCCACTGTGACTGAAGTGATTTCAGAGTGAGAGAAAGGAATAATAGGGAGTTGAGAAATGTAGAAAAAGGGAAGTATTAGCCTTAGCCAGAAATACAGCCAATTGATCCATACTAATACGAAAGAAGGCCAAGTACATGGGCAATTACTTGGAAAGAGAGATGACCAGGAATTAGGAAAGGAGTTTTGGTGAAAATGTGAGAGAGCTAGCAGCTAAATGTGTTCAGTACTGAGGGGGAAAAACTGGAGGTCTGTGGATGCCTGCATCAAACAGGAATAGCAGGTGATAAGTCAAGGTCAAGCTGAAGTTTCCACCGGATAAGGAGTAACCATGCAATTGCCTGGGAGTGGTGATGAGAACCAAGTAAAGCAATGATACTTGTTCTAGCCACAGTGGCAAGAGAGCATTGTCCTCAGTGGAATGTGTGCTTTCTTTAGAGTAAAAATAATCACAAAAGATGAGGTTTTTCTGGGGGAAAAGAATGAAAGAGGATTTAAAGTTGGAGAGGGGTCATAAATTTTTATGATATGAGAAGATGCCCAGACCATGGGATGGATTCCTGGTGATGGTGAATAAATCAGAGGTCTTGGGCTTCTTCTTCTTACTGTCATATAGAAGGATTTTGAGAATGGCTGGTTTAGTTTTGATGGTCTTCCTAGTAGTTTTGGTAGTGAAATGTAATTTGGAGAAAGATGGTAGATTGCCACACCCTCCTTCCTGAGATGGGCCAGGTCAAAACAAGGCTGCTGAGAGGTGATAGGGGGAGCATGTGTTGAAATTACTTTCAGTGTGCATATCTGTAGTCATTTGAAATGTATGTTTCAGTTTTCTGTTTTGGTGGGAAAAATAATGTAGGGTTGTTATCGTTAAGTAACATTTGGTTTTGCTTGTTTTTTTTTGTTTTTTTTTTTTCTTCTCAGATACAGAGGTTTTAACCCACTGAGCCACCCAGGCGCCCAAAATAATAACCTTTATAAATGCATGAAACTGCAAATCTTACTGTTTTTCTTTCCAGAACAATTTTATCATGTGTCATATTTCTAGGCATGTTTGCCTGGTTTTGGAATCCTTAGAAATCATGGACTTAGACGCTAAAAAGATTTTAGCTTTTATTTTTAATAAAACAAAATCATTAAGTAAATGATTTTTATCAATATTAAAACCTTAACATAAGGTGAATCATGTAATGGTTAATAATTCCCATTATTAGTACAAAACTGATTTCTCATTATGCTTTGCACAGGACGTAGGATTATACTAAGCACTTCCACCCATGCTATCTTTTTATTCTCAAAGTCATCCACCCAAGTCTATGTGATTGTTCTCACATTACAGATGACAAAATGAATGTTTGAAGAATTCAAACAAAAATGCTTAGTTTCCCAGAGAGCTATAAAGTGAAACTAAGACTGTATTCAAGGACTTTCCTGGCATTTGCCATGCCTTTACCATAAAGTGATGATTTTAAAAATTCCAGTTCTTTACTTTTCAAACCATTCTCTTCAGTACTGTTTGTTGAGGTTCTATAATGTATTTTTTAAAGATTTTATTTATTTTAGCATGTCCACAAATGGGAGGGGCAGAGGGAGAAGGAGAGAGAATCTCAAATTAGACTCCCCGCTGAGTGTGGAGCTCTATGCGGGGCTCTATCCCGTGACTCTGAGATCATGACCTGAGTTGAACACAGGAATTGATGTTTCACTGACTGAACCACCCAGGCCCCTCTTCATAATGTATTTTTTTTTTTTTAAAGATTTTATTTATTTATTTGACAGAGAGAAATACAGCCAGAGAGAGAACACAAGCAGGGGGAGTGAGAGAGGGAGAAGCAGGCTTCCCGCTGAACAGGGAGCCCGATGTGGGACTCGATCCCAGGTCTCTGGGATCATGACCTGAGCCGAAGGCAGTCGCCCAATCAACTGAGCCACCCAGGCGCCCCATAATGTATTTTTTTTAAGGAACAACATGTAAAATCTTACTTTGATGTGTTGTATTTTTGTATTCACATTTACATAGTCACTGTTTAGAGCCTTTTGCATTTCACACATAGAGCCTTGCCTCTACTCCTTCTCTAGTCCTAGCCTCATCAGGTCTTTTCCTTCCTTCATGTTCTATACCAGATGATGCTTTATAAAACACGGTATCGGGCACCTAGGTGGCTCAGTGGGTTAAAGCCTCTGCCTTCGGCTCAGGTCATGATCTCAGGGTCCTGGGATCGAGGCCCACATCGGGCTCTCTGCTCAGCTGCTTTCAAATCAGTGAAATTGAAAAATGAGTACAAAGCTATGTTTTTATAAAACTTAAAATGGGCCAAATATTAAGGATGACTTAGTATTATTTTATACATTTCTAGATGTACTGATAATGAGATGGAGAGTTCTGGAGTTACAGTTATTACATAATTATTTTATAAAGTTTACTGTGTTTAGGGGCATCTGGGTGGCTCAGTTGGGTGCATGTCTGCCTTCGGCTCAGGTCATGATCCTGTGGTGATGGGATTGAGCCCTGAGTCAGGCTCCTGGCTCGCTGGGGACTCTCCTTCGCCCTCTGCCCCTCCCCCTACACTAGTGCTCGCTTGCTCTCTCTCACTCTCAAATACATAAATAGATAAATAAATAAAATCCTGAAAAAATAGTTGACTGTATTTATTTCAGCAAATTACTAACTTAATGTACCATAAAATATTTTCAAAATTTGTATGAGTAGAAAGTAATACTCTAAAGTTGTGCTGTTTGATTCAGTAGCCAATAATCACACATGATTATTCAAATTAAAATTAATTAAAACTAAAGTATAGTTATCAGCCACAATAGTCTTATGAATAGCTTGATAGCCACTTGTCCCTGATAGGTAATGTTTTGGATGAGGTGGGTAGAAAATATGTCCATCATGGTAGAAAATTTTAATGGAGAAACATTGACCTAAAAGATTAAGAAATTAAACATTTTATTGACAGTTCACATAATGTGAACATATAGTAATCAAAAATTAGAATTAAGTGGCAAAACTTACTTTTCATGTGAGTTGTGATAAAAGGTTGTCTTTATTTCAAAAAGTGATCATACTCATTAAAAATCAGAAGACACAATGATCTAGGGTGGGATAAAAGATAAAAGGGTTACATTGACACAGGTAGGTAAGGTAGAGAAATAGTCTCACCAAAACCCCACCCCTGGCCCAGGGGCTCACAGTAGGGAGAATCTCAACAGTCGGTTACTTCTTTCAGAGGAACTACGACTTGGTGCCCCATATTACTCACCCCAACCCTTGGGTCTGGCTTAGAAAATAATCAGGCTTATGTCCACGGGACCCAAAGTGCTCTAGGAGACAGAAATTTTCCTTTTAAAGAGCTCATACGTTGTCGCTTTCACCTGGGGATCCAGTGCACAAGCACCAGTTTGCAAAAATGCCTCAACTGAATATAAATGAGATTCTTTGGCTGGTCCTAGGCGTCTGCTAGTGTGCAGGTGACAGATGGGACATTCTGTGGATTGGCAGAGGCCATTTGTGTGCTTTCCACCTAGCCTGTTAAGGCAATCAGAAGGGCTTGGGTGTGTGGCACCTTCCTCCTGCATTGCTGAGGCTTGAGGGAACAAGGCAATTGCAGAGATTCCATGCTCCCTGAATCAGACTGGCAAATGTGAGTGGTCACAGCGTTCTGTGCTTGTCCTGGGGCCTGCAGGTGCATGCAGACAGGGAACTCTCCTGCTGCTTTTCACTGAAGCCCGCAGGCTTCCACCCTCCCCTTCCCGCCTTCTGGAGCTACTGACTGTGCCCTGTCCCCTACACTTTACAACTGCCCTGTTCAAGCCCCTGGGTGCAGGCAGACCACACAAAGAAACACTTTATTTGCCTGTGCCTGGTGGACCTCAGCAACAAGGGACTATAACAATCAAAAAGAGCGTTGTTGGCAGGTCACAACCCCTAGGGTACTGCATAGATAAGGAATGGAAGCAGAGAAGTGTCCTTGTGCACCTCATTGGCCATGTTACATCTTAACAAGACCTTCCAGAGATGACCTTGTACACTTGTCTAGAGTCCTAATTCTCATAACTGTCTCCCAGGGGATACCTCTGCATCTTCCAGTTGGGAGGCTTGTATGCTTCATGATTGTGATTTTAAAGTTAAGACAGTTTATATTTGCTTACTTTAAAAGCTGCTGCTTGAGGCCCTGTCTGTCATCAGTCTGAAACTAGGCGCTAAATGAGATTCTTCTTATTGGATTACTGATAGGTCTGGGCACACCCTCAACTGTGGGTCCTTACTGAGAATAAATTAGGCAGTTTAGATCTTTGCAGAGGTTCAAGAAATAGCCAAGAGCCTAGGGCAGGGATGAAGGAGAAGGATCATTACCTAGGTAATGATCCCACACCTTGAAGATTGGGAAAGGAAGCAGTTTCGCTTAAGATATACAGAAATAAAGTGAAGTAAAATGAGTAACTAGAGAAGGATGTTGTTTTAAACAAAAGAGGAAGACAAGATTTCAGGAAAAGAGCTTAGTTTTAAAGATAAGCAATCTATCTGAACAAGAGTCCAAAGTAATGGTCACAAAGATGCTTATCAAGCTCTTGAAAACTGGATCAACTCAATGAGACCTTCCACAAAGCCATAGAATATACAGGTAAGTACCAAATAGTAGTGACAGAACTTCTGTGTCTATTGCCTTTATCACCGGAAGTGATCAACAGCAGACTGTATGAAACGGAACAGATCAGTGAACTGATAGACAAAGCAATAGAACCCATGCAGACACAGAAGCAAAAAGAAACAAGAAATTAAAATAGTTTAAAGGGGGTGCCTGGGTGGCTCAGTTGGTTAGGAGACTGCCTTCGGCTCAGGTCATGATCCCAGAGACCCAGGATCAAGTCCCACATCGGGCTCCCTGCTCGGCGGGAAGCCTGCTTCTCCCTCTCTCACTCCCCCTGCTTGTGTTTCCTCTCTGGCTGTGTTTCTCTCTGTCAAATAAATAAAATCTTTAAAAAAATAGTTTAAGAGATCTGTGTGATGTCAAGAAAAATAATATTCACATTATGGGTGCCTGGGTGGCTCAGTGGGTTAAAGCCTCTGCCTTCAGCTCAGGTCATGATCTCAGGGTCCTGGGATTGAGGCCCACATCGGGCTCTCTGCTCAGCAGGGAGCCTGCTTCCTCCTCTCTCTCTGCCTGCCTCTCTGCCTACTTCTGATCTCTCTCTCTGTCAAATAAATAAATAAAATCTTTAAAAAAATAATAAAAAAATAAAAATAAATAATATTCACATTATAGGGGTCCCAGAAGGAGAAGAGCAAGATAATGGCTGACAAAGGCAATAGACATAGAAGTTCTGGAAACTCAGAGTTCCAAAAAAGATGAACCCGAAGAGCTCCACACCAGGACATGTACTTAAAATGTCAAAAGTCAAAGATAGAAAGAGGTCTTAAGAGCAAGAGAAAACCAACTGAAATATAAAGGAAATCCCATAAGGGTATCAGCAGAATTCTCGGCAGAAGCTTTACAGGCCAGAAGGGAGTAACATGACCTATTGCAAGTGCTGAAAGCTGAAAACTTTAAACCAAGAATACTCTACTTGACAAGGTAATCATTTAAAATAAAGGAGAGAGAGTTTTCTAAATACCAAAAGCTAAAGAGGTTCATCACCATTAAACCAGCCTTAGAACATTACAGGGACTTCTTTGAGCTGTAAAGAAAGGGCACTAATAACAAAAAAAACCCAACAACAACAACAAAAAAACAGAAGAAAGCAAAAATCTGACTGGAAGAGCTAAAGTAAAGGTAGTGGATTAATTTATAAGGGTATGAAGTTTAAAAGACAAAAGTTGTAAAGTTAACTATAGTTATCTGATTAGTGAAGCTATATGTAATATGAAAAGATATAAAACATGACAACAAAAAGCAACTGTAGGATGCCTGTGTGTCTCAGTTGATTCAACATCTAACTCTTTGTTTTGGCTCTGATCGTGATCTCAGGGTCATGAGATTGAGCCCTGAGTTCGCTCCATGCTCAGCTGGGAGTCTGCTTGAAATTCTTCCTCTCCCTAAGCCCCTCACTCTGCTTGTGTGCTCTCTCTCAAAATACATAAAATGTTTAAAAAGACATAAACTCTAGAGGGGATGTTAAAATGAAGAATTTTGGAATGTGTGTAAAGTTAAAATCAATTTAGCTTATATACATAAGATAATATGTGATCCTCACAATAACCCCAAGGTAAAAGCTTATAGTAAATGCACAAAAGAAATTGAGAAAAGAATCAAAAAATTACATTAAACAAACTCTCCATACACAAAGGAAGGTTGGGAAGAAGGGAACTACAAAAACAGTCGGTAAAACCATCAACAGAATGACAAATAGATACATATAAATAATTATTTTATTTTTTTAAAGATTTTATTTATTTGATAGAAACACAACTAGAGAGGGAACACAAACGGGGTGTGAGAGAGGGAGAAGCAGGCTTCCCACCGAGCAGGGAGCCCGATGTGGGGCTTGATCCCAGGACTCCGGGATCATGACCTAAGCTGAAGGCAGATGCTCCAGGACTGAGCCACCCAGGTGCCCCTAAATAATTATTTTAAATGTAAACAGACTGCATTCTTCAAAAAACCAGTGACTGAACAGTTAAAAAAAGAAAAAAAAAACCAGAAGACATGTTTCCATACTGCCTACAAGAGAAGGATTTGGAAGTAGTGACACAGAGACTATAGATGGAATGAGGTATTCTTTGCAGATGGAAATGAAAAGACTGGTGTGGTTCTACTCAAATCAGATGAAATAGACTTTAAAGACTAATAAAAGACAAAAAGGGGTACTTCATAATGATAAAGGGCTCAGTCTCAAGAAGATGGAATATTTGTACAGTCATACAATAGAGGAGTATCTAAATACATAAAGCAAACAGACACGTAGGGAGAAGTGCGTGAAAGAGTGGGACATTTTACTACCCCAAACCTTTTTTTTTTTTTTTTTTAAGATTTTGTTTATTTGAGAGAGAGAGAGAGAGAGGGAAGGAGAGGTTCAGAGGGAAAAGCAGACTTCCTTCTGAGCAGGGAGCCTAATGCAAGACTAGATCCCCGGACTCTGGGGTTATGACACGAGCTAAAGGCAGTCGACCAGCCAACTGAGCCACCCAGGCGCCACCCCACTACCCCATTCTCATCAGAGTATTGACCAGATAGAAAATCAGTAATGAAACTACAGATGTGAACGCTAAAGCAAATGGACCTAACATACACAGAGTGTTCTATCCAACTGCAGAACCACAATGACATACCACCTCACAACGACGAGAGTGGCTATTAAAAAGACAAGAAATAACAAGTGTAAACATGTAGAAAAAAGCAATCCGTCGCGCACACTGTTGGTGGGAAAGTAAATTGGTGCAGGTGCTGTGGAAGACAATGTGGAGGTTTCTCAGAAAATTACAGAACTTCCCTGTGATTCAGCAATCCCACTTCTGGGTGTCTAGTTGAAGAAAATAAAAATACTAATCTGAAGATACATGCACCCCTCTGTTCATGTAGCATTATTTATAATACCTAAGATAGGATACAGTTTAACTGTCCATTAGATGAATGGATAAAGATGCACATCTTTATACACATGCACACTACAGTGGAACACTCCTCAGCTGTAAAAACATGAAATCTGGCCTTCAGCAATAGCTTGAATGACTTTTGAGAGTTTTATATGCTAAGTGAAGTCAGTCAGAGAGACAAGTACCGTATGATTTCACTTACATGTAGAATCAAAACACACACACAATAAAACCTAGACTCACAGTTACAGATAATAGGTTGGTGGTTTCTAGAGGGTAGTGAGTTAAGGGGGCAAAATGAATGTAGGGGAACAACTACAAACTCCAGTTTTAGAAGAAGCCATGGAGGATGTAATATACGGGATGGGGAATATGGTCAATACTGAATTTTGCATCGTGGTGACGGGGCATAAAAAGATCAAATTAGTGTTTTGTACAGCTGAGGATGATCCTGTATATCAATTTTACTAATACATATTGGTATGGTGAAAAATCAAGATAAAATATAATTTGCAAGTGATGAAAATAATTTTAAAATTATTTAAAGTTGTTTTTAATTTAATTTTTAAGATTGTGATTAACTATTAAATACACACAATAAGCTTTTTGAAATTCTAGTGTTTAGTGTCCTCTTGCCAATGTAAATCATATTGGGTCTCAGGCTATACATGTACAAATTTAAAAGTAACAGATTTTGTAATGTAAAATACCCCTCAGCTGTCATGTGCGACTTTGGAAAATCCTATTGTAATTCATAGGTACCTCTGGACCCGTAAGTTGAAACATTAAAGGAAGCGAAAAATGGTTACTTGGAACTAGTACTGGGAGATTGGATTTCAACAGGCATAACATGCTTGGATTCCTGCTGATGGAAATAATTTAAGAAGTAAATTAATTTCTTTAAGTGTTTCTGCCCTTCAAATTCTCCCCAAACTCTGAAGCAATATTTATCTTTCACCTTGGCAGTGACCCAAACTTTAAACCTTTATGGCATTTGGATATAGTAAACTTGTAATTTTTTTTTTTTTTTAATTGAGGACAGATCTGGGGAAGGGTTTCCCTATTTGATGGTAGGGAACATATGTTTAAGTTGTGTAAGTTTTTCTGTTAGCACAGAGCATTAAACCCAGAGTAAACACAGCCTCCCAGGTGTGATATAATAACTTTATTTTTATGTGTATCTATGTTTTGTGGGGCCCTCTAAAGCACCTGGGTAGCCGGTGGCTTCTCTCTCTTAGATCCAAGGGTGCGATTACTCTACAGACCTTTCAACAGACACATACTGTTATCTTTGCACTTCGGTTTTGTTTTTTTTTTTTAATTTTAGGCTTTTCTGCTTAGGAAATTATAGTTTTAATCTAAACTCTAAAGTATTTTTTTTCAAGGTCCAACAAAACACCAGTGTTACTAAAAAGCCCTCCTAGGATAATCCTACCAGAAGTAATCCTTCCGAATTCATGGGCCGTTTATTCCTCTGCCTTAATTGAAGTTTACCAGGAGTTCTCTTTGGCCAGGCGCAGTCTAAAGTAGCAGGATTTCTAGAAGTTGCCTAACTGCCTTCAGTAAGGGAACTTAGGCTCTTTTCTTTTCTTTTCTTTTCTTTTCTTTTCTTTTCTTTTCTCTTTTCTTTCCTTTCCTTTCCTTTCCTTTCCTTTCCTTTCCTTTCCTTTCCTTTCCTTTCCTTTCCTTTCCTTTTTCCTTTCCTTTCCTTTCCTTTCCTTTCCTTTCCTTTCCTTTCCTTTCCTTTCCTTTCCTTTCCTTTCCTTTCCTTTCCTTTCCTTTCCTTTCCTTGTGTGTGTGTGTGTGTGTGTGTGCTTTCTATAATCAAAGCATTAGTGTAAGAGATTTAAGGAAAAGAAAAAAATCCTAAATCCCTGGAAATTATACCTTTTATTATAGTAATTGAGGTATGCATATGTATACATTCCATCACGTACTAGATTGCTACATGCATTAGGGAGAGAACAATGATGTAGCATCATTTCTTTGCTTAAATAAGTATGTATTCTTTATGGAATAATAACTTTCTCTTTCCAGCAGTCATGGTATCACCCATTTTCACAATCAAACAATTTCTATTAGGTCTGCATGACCTGCTAAAGATAGTAATAAAGTGGATGAGAATAGAATCATGCATTCTGAGTCACAAAGTCATCGAAATCACATTGTGTGCTTTGATGTCTCTTCAAAGGAAGTCTTGCCACCCAAAGAGAATGATTAGGAATGGGGTTAGTGAGAAGTCTGGGAGAACATTTTACAAATACATGTTCTGACAAGGTGGATTCAGACTACTGTTAAAAGGTCATAGCAGGGTTCCAACATTATCTTGGTACCTGGCCAACAACCCACGCTGAGATCCCTCTCAAGTTCACACTGATACGACTATCATATCAGGGAGGAAAAAAAACCCAACTCCACACAAAGGGAAAATATGAAAACTCAGCACTAGTACCAACAGTCGAGCTGTTGCCACAACCCTAACTTTAAAAATCAATCCCTTTTTTTTTTTTCCCTCTTAGTGCATTAGTTTTAAGTTTCAGGGTAATACATTATCTTTTTAATAGTCTGTATTGACGTGTACCTTGTTCTAAGTATTTCTTAGCTACGTTCTCTTTCCAAGCAAGGTGAAACATCCCTTATGAGGAGGCTTGCCTGGTGAATACCATAGACCCGGTCAAAATTAAATCTGATATGAACAATGGATATTTTTGTACTCTTAGTGTCAAATATTTCATGGGTCTAAAATGCATTGTTTATGTGAAATTAAAATTTAGCTCTGTGTCTTATATTTTAGCTTGCTAAATTTGTCAATCCCAAGTGTGAATTTAGATGGTCTTTTTCCTTTCTTTTGCTTCATACCTCTGTCAGCCTGGTTTTTATGTTTTTACACACACACACACACACACACACACACACACACACACACACACGTATGTTTTAAATATTTATTTCTAAAGAGAGACAGAGGAGCCATGCAAGTAGGGTGAGGGGCAGAGGGAGAGGGAGAGAGAATCTCAAGCTCGTGCTGGATCCCACAACCCATGAGATCCTGACCTGAGCTGAAACCAAGAGTCGGCTGCTTAACATACTGAGCCACCCAGGACACACATTAGGACATATTTTCTAGTTTGAGAGCTAGAGTAGGTTTTTTTTTCCCCCCTTCTGGCACAGAGACTTAAAAACCTGGCTTTGTATTTGAACCACAAGAAAAGCTTCAAAATAATGTTCATGCCCAGGAAATGCCTAGGTCTAGGATGAGGTCCAGGTATCCCCTCAGGGGGGAGACTAAGGGTTATAATCTCTATATATCCCATAGTTGAGCAGAGCTGACAACAGAAAACCATTGATGGAGGCATCTTATCAGAATACATATTGTTCTTTTTTCGGGGCGCCTGGGTGGCTCAGTTGGTTATGCGACTGCCTTCAGCTCAGGTCATGATCCCGGAGACCCGGGATGAAGCCCCACATCGGGCTCCATGCTCGGCGGAAAGCCTGCTTCTCCCTCTCTCACTCCCCCTGCTTGTGTTCCCTCTCTCTCGCTGTGTTTCTCTCTGTCAAATAAATAAATAAAAAATCTTAAAAAAAAAAAGAATACTTATTGTTCCTTTTTAGTGTGACTAAAAGAGAAAACGCTGTTTTCATGGCTCTAAGAAGATGTAATAACCTCAGCTCAGGACCTTAGTGTATGCTGACCTCTTTATATGGTTAAATGTGTGGAGGCAGTTAAAGCTGGGCACAGGCACCAGAGTCACTAGGAAGCTGGCCGGTGCGTCCCCGATAGGCTGCTCCAGCTCACAGAGGATGGCAGGATATTTAGTCTTTAGGTAAAAATAATGAACCAATCCTTTAAAAACTACAACTAAAAGTGCTCTTTGATTTCAAACATAATATGGATGTTGGAATTTAAAAGTTCCATTATTAAGTTGCGTTAGTCCATTTTATATCTGTACAGACTTTTGCTTCATTACTAAGTGTTCTGTAATTTATAATTCCAAAAGTTAAGTATTTTTTCTGAAGTTGTATTTGTTCTAGGTATCCTTGAACTTTGTCACTCAAATTTTATTCAAAGAAGCAACCCCCATCCGCCCCGCCCATTAGACAAGCAGAATCTCAGGTCCTATATCAGACCTGGGAGAGAATCATTGATCTCAACCCTAGGGAAAGAGTTTTAACTGATACTTTAAAAAGAATTGAAGTATATGAAAAACATTAGTGATCAAACACCAATTAATGGAGGAGTAGCAAATGACTTTTTCCAGTATTTAAGTTATATTAATAAGTTAATATATTAAGTAGTTTCATACTGGTCTGCTGAAGGTTCTGTGTCATTTCTGGAACAACTAATTTTTTTTAAAGACTTTATTTATTTGACAGAGAGAAACACAGCGAGAGAGGGAACACAAGTAGGGGGAGTGAGAGAGGGGGAAGCAGGGTCTCCGGGATCATGACCTGAGTGAAGGCAGTCGCTTAACCAACTGAGCCACCCAGGCATCCCACAACTAATTTTTTTTGAATATTTTATTTATGTATCTGACAGAATATACATACTGTGAGACAGGGAACACAAGCAGGGAGAGTGGGTGAGGAAGCAGGCTTCCTGCTGAGCAGGGAGCCTGATGTGGGGCTCGATCCCAGGACCCTGTGATCACAACCTGAGCTGAAAGCAGACACCTATCAACTGAGCCACCCAGGCACCCTTGAAACAACTAATTCTTAAAAATTTCTGAGTGTGTGATACTTTTTTTTCACTCAAGCATCAAAATTCTCAAGAAGCAACATGTCTTTTGTTTAACAAAAATCAAGTTGATTTATAGAAATTTATACTGATTAAATGTATACCAAACAAATAACCATGGTTGTTTACTGAGAGATGGCGTTCAAGGTAATTAGCAAAAGTCAACCTTTAATAATCAAGTTTTGTAACAAAAATACATTCTTCAACAAAATTATAATATCTCTTTGTGGGCAGAACTTAATGGAGTCACTATCCAGGCTTATTAAATTAATGTGAAGTTATATTTGTACTATATTATAAATATTTTTATAGAAATTCACAAAGAAGGAACAAAATTTGGAAAATGTTCCACATTTTAGATAGAGTAAACATCAGAATATACATTCTGTGAGTTTATGGATTTCTATTGCTTCTTAAGGCATCTTGAGATTATTTTGATTTTTTAACAATCAAAAGTAATAAACTATTATCTCTCTATATATCTAATTTTATCTATATAATTATGACCTTATATGTTAATAAAGACTTGGTAAAATAAATACTAATGTACTACATATTTTCAGGGAGATTACAATAGTAAGAGGAAGCCTCAAAAAAGTTTAAAAGCTTATACATTCATATATGAAAAAGACAGTAAAGAGGAAAGTAGTTTGGAGTTAAGGAAAGAATACCAATTTTTTTGGTCATAGGAACAGGACTTAATAGCTGAGATCTGCTATTTCCTCCAAGTCTGAACATCTTTGAGTTTTAGTGTCTTCCCCCCCCCCCTTTTTATATAAAATACTTTATATGCTTTTCAAAGCATATAATATGTTTAGCTTCATATTCACGAAGTAAAGCAAAAGATATATTTATCTATGTCATTAAAAGGGAATGGAAAAAGGGACGCCTGGATGGCTCAGTCATTAGGTGTCTGCCTTCGGCTCAGGTCATGGTCCCGGGATCGAGCCCCACATCGTGCTCCTTGCTCAGCAGGAAGCCTGCTTCTCCCTCTCTCACTCCTCCTGCTTGTGTTCCTTCTCTCACTGTGTCTCTCTCTCTCTATCAAATAAATAAAATCTTTTAAAAAATAAAGAAAAATAAAAAATAATTTTAAAATGAATGAAAAAAGCCATTTAAAAAGAAAACTTTAATTGTGTTTAGTTTAACAGAAAAAAGCATAAGTTGCTTAGTATCAAAAATGATGCTCCCCTTGATATTCCATGTTAGTTTTGTTTTCACATTCAGCCTATAAATTCTCTAGCCATTGTTTATAGCAACAATGTCCACAATAGCCAAAATATGGAAAGAACCTAGATATCCATCAGCAGATGAATGGATAAAGAAAAGGTGATGTATACACACACACACACACACACAAAACCACACATAACGGAATATTATACAGGCATCAAAAATGAAATCTTGCCGTTTGCAATGATGTGGATGGAACTAGACTGTATTTTTTCAACACTTTTTTTTAAGATTTTATTTATTTGACAGAGAGAGAGATCACAAGTAGGCAGAGAGGCAGGCAGAGAGAGAGGAGGAAACAGGCTCTCTGCCGAGCAGAGAGCCCAACTCAGGCCTCGATCCCAGGACCCTGGGATCATGACCTGAGCCGAAGGCAGAGGCTTTAACCCACTGAGCCACCCAAGAGCTAGAGGGTATTATGCTAAGTGAAATAAGTCAATGGGAGTAAGACAATTATCATATGAACTCACTGATATGTGGAATTTCAGAAACAAAGCAGATGATCATGGGGGAAGAGAAGAAAAAAATGAAACAAGACAAAACCAGAGAGGGACACACATCATAAGAGACTCTTAGTCTCAGGAAACAAACTGAGGGTTGCTGGAGTGGAGGAGGGAGGGTGGTAGGGGTGGGGCAGCTGGGTTATGAACATTGGGGAGGGTATATGTGCTATGGGGAGTGCTGTGAATTGTGTAAGACCGATGAATCACAGACCTGTACCCCTGAAACAAATAATAAATTATATGTTAATTTTAAAAAATAAAATAAAAATGGGGGAAAAATCTCCATCCAACCATATTAATACTGCCTTGGTCTGAAAAAGAGACATAAGGGCAGTTCTCTAAAAGTTTGTGGCTGGGGGTGCCTGAGTGGCTCAGTCAGTTAAGCATTTGTCTTCTGCTTAGGTCATGATCCTGGGGTCCTGGAATTGAGCCCTGCATCAAGTCACACATTAGGCTCCCTGTTCAGCAAGGAGTCTGCTTCTCCTTCCTCCTCTGTCTGCTACTCCCTCTGCTTCTACTCTCTCTCTCTGTCAAATAAAAAAATAAAACCTTAAAAAAAAGTTTGGCTGTATGGTGGTCTGCTGTCTGCTCTTCACCTACAGTAGCAAAACTCTTGATTTTTATCGGTTATAGAGAGAGCCAATTGTATTTTGCATCTTCTATTACAGTTAAGTGTGACCATATGACTGAGTGCTGGACAATGATTTATTTTAGAGTTGATAGAAAAAATTCTATGAGGTTTCTTAGAACTTGCTTCTTCAGAGAAGGAATCCTCTTTTTTTCTTTCTATTTAGCTGGAAGGGAGGTACGATGTTGGTGTTTAAGTGGCCACCTGACCACAGGAGATGACGCAGAAGAAGTCATTTTCTGCAGCTGCTATGAATCTTTGTTATAACTAGTCTAGGCTACTATTTAATGAAGTAAAAAATAAACTTCTTTCTTGTTTAACCCACCGCAAGTTTGGATTCTTCATCCAGCCTAATTTGGTTTGATAGAGTGACCTTTCGGATTACCAGCCCCTGTTTATTTTGCTGAAAGCAACATTGAAAACTCTCTAGAAACTTTTTTTAGTCTTTGGAAACTTATTTGTCCTCTTCCATGATGGCCTATTGGTCTTTCTATCAGCCGTTGCTACTAGTATTTTTACCTCTTCATAACTCAGCTGTAACTCCTCTTGGAAACAGGATTAGATCAGTTGTGGCTGAACAGAGCAAATAGCATTTTGTACTTTGCTGATACGTCTTTCCTTCTAGTTTACAAAGCAAGTCTGTAGGAGAGGGTGAAAATGGCTATGGTTCAAGAGAATGCTTCTTACAGGGCTTTAGCCACATCAGCGCTGTTCGTTTATACAGTGCCTACCGTGGTATTAAATGATGTCAGTGAAACTAAAACAGGATAGTTAAAATTCCTGAGTAGGGAAAATAATAGCCACTTGAATTCTGCAGCATATGATGTTCACTTAAATGATTTCACACTTCAGCGAATTACCTGCTTAGAAAATATACTTGAATCTATTAAACGCTGGTCTCTAAAACTGATTGAGGCTTTGGTTGTTAGGAAAATATGGAGGTATTGTGCCCTTTGAACCATATATATTTTTGGAATTTTGTAATTTTACTTATATGATTTTCCTTTATTAAATCATTCTTTAACTGATACTAGTCTGGAAAAAGTTCAGTGTGAAAGAGAAATGCTTAATCTTGCATCATGATAATGAAATAATGGAGGCAGTATGGAGGCAGATAGATTATTTTAGTGCTGTCATCTGAATTAAATATATTCACCTTAATGAGAAAGCACTTACCAGATTATTCCTGATTCTTGGAAATGGAGAGTTGTTATGTTTTTCTACTTATAAAAAACATCCACATCATTATTCTACCCTATAGTGCTTTAGACTTTTAGATAAAAATAAGATGAGTGTGTGGTTAGAGATAACAGATTCTTTCTAAAATGAACTCAGTAAAGGGAAGAGAAAAAGACATTGAAATAATAAATCTTCATGGAATGCATACAGTTTGGGCTTTGAGCTACAGACACACACTTGTAGGCATAAAATCTTTCATTGCAACAATATAAAAATGAATAAATACTAATGTTATTGGTCATTGATTAGCAAACATATTTAGTTGTTTAGCCACTAAAGAAGAAATTCATATTTGGTTTTCCATACCCTTTACAGCAAACACATACTAATGAGCAATTCATATCCTATATTCTTTTGTCCCCAAGGAGCCTTTTCGATAACATTCACAGAGACTCACAGCTGTTATGCAGTCTATGGATCCCCAGGGACATGTTTGTTGGCAGTGCTTACTTTATATACAATTGATAAAATGCTATATTTTTCACCAGCCCTTCCTTTTGTGAAAAGGATTAGGAGAAAATACAAAATGAACTATTTTTTAAAGCAAAGTGAATTTTCATTTAGTAGTATAGCTCTTCTGCCAAAGATGTGAAAAGCAGCTATAAACTGAAGCCCTTCCCTATTTATTTAGCAGTAATCCTTCAAATAGACCCAGGGCTATCGCACTGCACACTCCAACCCTACTGGCTATACTAGTTACAGATGATTATTTAAATTGCCATCCAACATACTCTAATAGAATTAAGTCTGGTCAGTGCAGAGATTGTGTACAAAATGCACAACTTGATTCAGAGAGCAAGATCTTCACTTACCAGAGATGGAACATTCAAATGATTATGGTATTCACTAATGCTCTGTTCAATGGAGAACTAATGATTTATAATGTTATTTTTAAATTCAGAAACATTTATTAGAGTTTCCTACATAAAAATCAGCCTGTAGCATGAGGGAAAAAGCTGCAGAAAAATTCATATAAAAAAGAACCACCCAGATCATCACTGTAATCAGTGTGGGACAATTTTTTCCATATACGTACATACATAGTTCAATGATTATGGTACCAGATACTGTTTCGTCGCATACCATGTCTTATTTATATTACTAAATATTTATCCAAAGTGTAATTTAAATGGCTACCAATAATGATGGTAGCAGAGACACTGTAAGCAAGAAATAAAAATTCCATACTCAGAACGAATGTTTATACCTGGAGGAATAAACCCCTGGTTCTTTCAGGAGTCTCTTTGAGGAATACTATCATACCAGGGGCTCATTGTTGGTTTCTCTTGCTGGCATTCTAAGGCAGAAACAGGTTACCCTGGGTAAATAGGAGGGGCCATGTTTTGAGCACCCCTCCCTCCTTCTCTTCCTGCCATGACCACTCCATTGGTGTACATGTCATGACAGTTCTGGGATGGCCAATGTTGAAGGTTGGGTAATAACAACCTTCTATTTTAAGACGGCTATATCATTTTGTCTATTTGATTGTTTAGTGCCACATGGATGGAAGATGCTTTCTGGAGGGTAGTAACAAGTGGTACAGTTAGCCTCATTTAGTTCCCACTTTCTTATCCATCTACATGCCATTATTCCAGACTTTCTTGTCTCCAGTCTCCCAATGTTTCTCCTTCTAGGACCTTGATCAGTTGGTGAGGCCATTTGCCACCAGCTGTGAATACATGTGGCCACTTCTTGGTTGACATAGTGTACTGTTCTAAGTTCTACTCTTTGAGAAGATTTTTCATCCCCACTCTTATAGTCATTAAAGTCATTCCTGAGGGTTCCTTTAGTGTAGCCATTCTATATTTAGAATCAGTTATCCAAACTCCAAATACTAATGCAATCTAATCATAATTAGAATTTAGATCATGATAGAGATCTTTTTTTTTTTTTTTTGACAATATGGGGTTTTCCAAATCAAGGTCATGATAGGTCTCCATTTTACCAAATCTTTTGTCTTTCACAGTTTTAAATTTTTATTCATATTGACTATATTTCTCATTTGGCTCATTCCCCTTACTGTTTTCATCCTCCTAAGATGTTTTATTTGTTATTGATTTAAAATAAGAAGTTATTACTTAATACTGGTTTACTCAAAGGGAAAGCTCATGAATTCTATTTATTTTACTTTTTTGTTGTTTAAGTTTTCCACATAATCAAATTTGTAAAGAAAGACCTATTCAAATAACGTCTAATCATTCAATGAATGCAATAAACCTGAACTGATCATAGGGGTTGTTTACATATATAAAATTACATGGATATTTCTTTTTTATAAAATATAAAAATACAAACTTCTATCAATTTTATATACAAGTTGTTACATATACCTTCTAATACTGTATATCTTCATTTCTTGTTTTGGAGGTTTAGTTTTGCTGGAGACTGTCATCACTGGTTGAATTTTTCCAGTGCCTATTCCTAATAAATTCAGTACATTCAAGTTCCTAGGTTTCTGCAAGAAGCAAAAACTTTTTTCATTAAACTTATGTTTTACCTACAAATCCACATACATTTTGTAAACTATTCTATGTTATCTACCTCTTTTTAATACTAACCTAATCATATTTGCTGCTTTACTTTTCCTCCGAATACTCCTATTCCTTGATATGTTATGATGTGCTATGATAGTTACTGATGTCCTGAAAGCTACTGTCACTTGAGAAAACTAATGGGGATCCTGGTTGAGAAAGCTTGTTTTAATTTGGAGATCAGGCAACTATTCACACCAAATCTTGTCTGCTGCTCATTTTTATATGTCTAATTGGAACATAGTCACACTATTCATTACATATTGTCTATGAATGAGATTTGAATAGTTGCTACAGAGATTCATTGACCTACAAAGCTTAACAAATACTTACTCCACGGGTATTCACAGAAAAAGTTTACCAAGTGTACCATGACTATTGATTTATTTTTTTTAAAAATTTACTGTATTTTTAAAAGTGTAGTATTTCTGTTTTCTAATGAATTTATCTACATGTTTATATTATCTCTCCTAATTTTCTTATTTTTACTTGATAGTTGCTTCTTGGAGTGAATTTATTTCACTTATCATGCTTTCTCAAGTTAATGAAATAAGATTCACAGTGCCTTGAATTTTTTCTTGAGTACAACTTTAGCCACAGTAGATTTTTTGATGCAGGATATTTTCTCATTTTGATCTATGCAAAACACTCTAAAATTTCTATTTTAATTTCCCTTTTGTTCCAAAATATTTTTGGCAGTGTGTTCACCCCAGAATAATCTATTTATTTTTATTATTTATTATTTATTCTTAAAGATTTTTATTTATTTGTCAGAGCGAGAGAGCACACAAGCAGGGGGAGTGGCAGGTAGAGGGAGAGGCAGGCTCCCCTACGAGCAAGGAGCAAGGATCCCGATGCGGGACTCAATTCCAGGACCCTGGGACCATGACCTGAACCAAAGTCAGACACTTAACTGACTAAGCCACTCAGGTGTCCCCAAATACTTTTTTAAATTTAAAGCTTTGCTTTTAATTTCTAGTTTTATTGAACTATGTTCCAACAGTGATAACTGTACAAAATGTATGTTTGGAAATGTATTAGGGTTTTTCTTATGGCCTATGATAGCATTTTAGGAATATTCTAGGAATATTTGGCAAGGCTTTCACTTCCATGGAAGAGACAAATTTGTAAGTAGACCTATTCCATTACTCTTTTTGACTACTTTAAAGCAAAAGTCAGAGATTTATGTTAAAACTTGGCCTTGTGAAATGGCCTAAAAGATTTGTCAGACTGAATAGGAAAACTTTAAGGGATGAGGAATGTGGAAAGAAAAGATAAAAATGAATTTCATAGATTTAACAAGACAAGTTCATATGTTGCCAAATCCGTATTAAGACAAATAATATTATGATGGTATGCTTATGGACACTTCCTTTCTTCTTCAGAGTTTTAGGATCGGAAAGCTGCTGTTCCATCAGGCCACCAGTCGACCAGGATAATCTAATTCTGATGACAGTTTTCTTGAATTAATGGAAAACTCAGGTCCTAGTAATAAATCCTTGAACCCATCTTATAACCTTAAATACATTTGTATTGACCCTCTGATTCTTCCCTAATTGATTTAAATACATGGCAATGAGGTTAAAACCAGCAGTTAATTTACATTTTTGACATAAATGAGGAGTAGGGAACCAGCTCTTTCTTCCTTATTTCTTCTTCATGCAAAATAAAAAGGCTGCTATATGCCTCCTGATCATAAATTGCTATATTAATTGAGTCTAGGTTCTGTATCTCATCTTATGAGAAATTGGATAATCAGCTAAGGATAATTATTTATTTTTGGTTAACAAAGGAAAACTAAGGTTTCATATAGGTACTCTGAAAAATTGAAACAATAGTATAGTTACACATTGGTAGTTATAAAATAAATATGTCATACCCAGGAATTGCCTTCATAAATCTGTTTTTTGAAATGAAATATAATGATTATCATATAGATTTTATGTTACAAAGGTAAACATTTTATAAAAATGAATCAAGATTTGTTTTTAGTTGAGGAAAACTGTAATCTCAGATGCTGGAAATGAATTTCATTCTTAAAATGCCCAGTAGTTATTTTTTTTATATTTTAATAGACTTTGCAAGGATTGCTTCCACTTCAGAAAGGTTTTCAAATTCTGTTTCTTCAGGGTGTAAAGTGTTTAATCATCATTTACTTTTATCTTAAATCAGTGCGTAATAATGCTGTAGAATACAGAAAGGCAATTAAGAGGGAAAATATGCCAAAAATCAGTACAAACTGGCAATATTGCCAGTAGAAGACAGATGCAATGCAAAATATTTTTATTAAATTAAAAACATGGAGAGTAGGATTCAAATTAAAAGTCCATTTAGGAAAACTGCCACAAATCAACATTTGAAAAAATAGTTTTTAAGGTAGCTAGTATCTCCTCAGCATTCTTCAGTAATGTATTCATTTTTCCTAGAAAATGCTAGCAGTAAGTCACAAGGCCTTTGAGTGTCTATTCTTTTAATACTTAAAAATGCTTTTTTAAAAAAGAAAAGCAACATGGCATATTTATCACACTTTGTGCGTTGCAATTTATCATATTTCGGCACAGCAGCCTTTTAAAGATGGGTTTTTGTTGTTGTTGTTGTTGTTGTTTTTAGATTTTTTTATTTATTTGACAGAGAGAAACACAGCCAGAGAGGGAGGAACACAAGCAGGGGGAGTGAGAGAGGGAGAAGCAGGCTTCCAGCTGAGCAGAGAGCCCAATGTGGGGCTCGATCCCCGGTCTCCAGGATCATGACCTGAGCCAAAGGCAGCTGCTCAACCAACTGAGCCACTCAGGCGCCCCTAAAGATAGGTTTTAATGCTTGATTTAATTTTAAAACATGACTGGCCAAAACGGTGATCATTTTAATTTCTCTTTGCGTACAGATATATCTTCAACAAGTTCCAGAGTTTATTAATAATCTGTGTTTTTCACTGTGTTCATTAGTTTTTTTTAAAGGAAAAGACAAACTTAAGTTGTTTAAAATATCTATCACATCTTGGGGCAACTGGGTGGCTCAGGTGGTTATGTATCAGATTTCTGCTTTCGGCTCAGGTCACAATGTTGGGGTTGTAGGATCGAGCCCTGTGTTGGGCTCTGTGCTCTGCACAGAATCTGCTTGTCATTCTCCCTTGCCCTCCCCCTCGATCCCTTGTGTGTGTGCTCTCTCCCTCTATCAAATAATTAAATAAAATATTAAATAGCTATCACATCTGGATAAGTTAAGTGACAACAAATTCCTAAACATCTCAAATACAAGAAATAATTTTTGTTTTACTGATTATTTTACCCTTTATCCAGGTATTTACAGTGTGGACATAATAAACTCTTAATTTATCCCCATCTTGCAAATTAACAGAAGGTTTCACCAGAGGTGAGGAGCTAGGTTTGTATTGTGAACACCAAACATGTTTCCTCAAGCTTTAAGAGTGATTTTTTTGGTCATAGTTGAATAAATTTTTGTTCTGGTTTGCAGGGTGACTTGATAATAGGGCAACAATAAAAGGGCAAAGAGACCAAGAAGGGGAAAAAAAGAGACATTCATATTGTAAGGATTCACAGAGACCTCAAAAGTATTGTTTTCTTAAATGGGAAAAGTTTTCTCTCTTACTTTCAGAGGACCATTGAAAATTTTGTTATCATTTAACCAAATTGAAAGGAAAACATTACTCAAGTCAGATTTGTTCAATACCATTAAAAAGCAAAGAATCGCATGCTCATTTATTTCACTTGAGACAAATTCTTTTAAATCCATGTATAGGAAAGTAATTCTTTGCTTGGATGAGATATTCCAGAGTGATTTCTGTAAGATATTTCTCTGAGGTGTCTGAGTTTCATACATAATACATTGTAAAGTTGCTCTTTGGGGGGAAATGGTTCTTTTAACGTTTTATTTCACACACATGAGTGACTCTAATACATGGAATTATCTAATAGACAGTGTCACTAGTTTGTGTGTGTGAATTGGCCACATTAGGTAGAATCCTTTTTGAAATTTTCAGATTCAGATACTGGAATATGTGTTTAAAACTTGTTGGATTGGGCGCCTGGGTGGCTCAGTGGGTTAAAGCCTCTGCCTTTGGCTCAGGTCATGATCTCAGGGTCCTGGGATCAAGGCCTGCATCGGGCTCTCTGCTCAGCAGGAAGCCTGCTTCCTCCTCTCTCTCTGCCTGCCTCTCTGCCTACTTGTGATCTCTCTCTCTCTCTGTCAATAAATAAATTTTAAAAAAATCTTAAAAAAAATAACTTGTCGGATCAAGAGATTCTTCCGTACATGGAATAATTTATTTTTTATTTTTTATTTTTTTTAAAGATTTTTTTTAATCATTTTGACACGGGGGTCGGGGGAGGAGAGAGAGAGGGATCACAAGTAGGCAGAGAGGCATATGAAATAAGAGGGAGAAGCAGGCTCCCCCCTGAGCAAGGAGGCTGATGTGAGGCTTGATCCCAGGACCCTGGGATCATGACCTGAGCTGAAGGCAGACACTTAATCAACTGAGCCACCCAGGCGCCCAATTTTTTTTTTTTTTTTAATCAAGGCAATTTGCCATGGATTTCAAGTTTAAAGTGTGGTGTTTAACATGTAGTCCTCATAGAATATAATTTTGAAAGTACATTGAGGGCTCTCAGATATACACTACTTAAACACTATGTATGACATTTCCATTTTTCTTTTTACATTGTTGGATCTTAACTCCACTCAGCAAAGTATTTGTTGGCTTCATTCAGTGAAAATCACTAAACACAGACAAAGGAAAAAAGAGAAAAAAAATTACATTCCGGAAGAAAATGTAAGTCCTTACCAATGCAGTTGCTGGGGATTATTGCTTTAAGTTTTCTGAGTGGAAAAACATTATAATATGTGTTTAGGGCTATGTGTGTGTGCATGCATATGTATTTATAAAGGTTTGGGATGGGGGCAAGAGAGGGGTGAAAGAACTAGGAATATTGAAAGTTGTACTGAATATGAATAGAGATCAACAAGATGGTCATATGTGCTGGGTGATGGATACTAGGGAGGGTATGTGCTATGGTGAATGCTGTGAATTGTGTAAGACTGACGATTCACAGACCTGTACTTCTGAAACAAATAATACATTGTATGTTAATTTAAAAAAAGCGGGAGGGAGATGGTCATATGTGGAAATGAAATGCCAAAGGATCATATCAAAGTGAATCACTGAGAAGCGTTTAGAATTCTTCATAGAATAACATCTAAGATCAATTTTTACTGCAGGAAGAGCTTACCAGTTGTTGTAGTTGCCCATTGCTACTCTCACAAATGAATACAAACTTAAGGGCTTAAAACAACACATTTTTTTTTTCTTCCACTTCTCAAGTTAGAAGTCCAGAGGGGTCTCACTGGCTAAATGAAGGTGTCATCAGGTCCTTCTCTGTTCCTTCTAGAGGATCTGGGGGAGACTCTATTTCCTTGTTTTCTCCAGTTCCAGAGCCCACAGAGATTCCTTGGTTCATGGCCTCTTCACTGTCTTCAAAGCCATCTATTCAGCATCTTTTCTATTCTCTGACCTCCTTCTGTCATTATATTTTTCTGTGACTCTGTCCTTCGTGTTTTTTATAAGGATCCTTGTGATTACACCAGTCCCCATGAAGAAGTTCAGGAGAACTCCCCTCATCTCAGAATCCTTAATTACACCTGCCAAATCTCTTTGGCCATGTTAAGGTAGTGTAGTCACAGAGTCAGTTGGACAGGATGTAGACATTTTTGTGGGGGGACCTAATGTGTACTACATATAGCTCTGTGCCCCTTTTATTCTTACCTGTATACTCACTATAGTCATTAGTTTTTATTACTCACATTAGATTCCATGAGGACTAAGGATTTTGGGGTTTATTTTACCATTTTATACCCCAGTGCAGGGCCCAGCATACAGCAAGTCAGTATTTCTTAAATGAACAAGCAAAATATATCCAGTTCCCATATAGCTGAATTCCCAACCAGAGACTTGATCTATAACATCATAATGCCATTTTTTCCACTTAGTATTACCATTTTATTACAAATATCATTCTGAATATAGTTCTCATAGATTGGATTTTACACTTAAACTGAATGAAATCCCTTTTTGCTTTACCATAACTTAGAAGTTGCTGCATACTCATATATAATCCACATAAAATATCCTCAGGTTCGGACTATAGTTAAACTGGATCATGACCCACAATAGAGAATTTAGTCACTTGGTCCCATTTTTACTTCTTCCAGCTTACTATGGAAAGAGATAATATGCCATGTTAGAGAAATTATGATTTTCTGTTAAAAAAATGAATTGAAAGAAATAACTTTGTTACATGTTTTTAACCACTTAAGTTTAGATGGTATTGGGGCATGGAAAATAATGTATTTAGATCTATTTCAAGGTTTAGGGGAATGCACTCCTATTAGATATCTGTAGCAAAGCGATTTTTATTTGAAAGAAGGTTAGTCCTAGAAGATTGAGATCCCTTTAACACAGAGAAAAAATGAAAGTCTCCATTCACAGGTTGCCATGGTTTCTCTTGAGCAAAAAAAATGAGATTGGAAGGTCACCAATAAGTTTTGAGCATATTATGTTTTTAACACAGAGGAATCATATCAATGCGGTATAAAATGTTAACAAGATTTAGAACAATACAGGCAGTTTGAAAATTACCAAACCATTAGTCAATACCATATTAAGCTGATTTATTACCCTCTGGTGTCACAGCCTTTTAGCTGCTGATGGGGATTCAGTTAAGAAATAAGATTATGACTCCTTTCTTGTAGTTTTCACACTCCTTTCTCAGAAAATAAAGTAAATTAGACAATAAATCATTGTTCATATCACTCTCCAATAGTACCAACTTAAAAGGTGGATAGCCAGGTTGAAAAAAATTTTCTCCTCTGTATCTGAATTCTTTTCAGTCACTTCTAGGCAAATAAAGGCTCTGATCACAAGGAAGGAAACCCAATCTGAACTAGATTAAAGAACGAAAGAGAATTTTTTAGTAGGACAACACTTCCTAGATTACATTCTAATAGGTTTGGGATGAGTCTCCAATATGAAAATCCCAAGGAAGGTTTTAACTGTCTCTTTTTGAGTTCCTACTTTGGTCATAGACCTCCCTATGCTTTGAATGGTTTATCTGATAACCAAGTAAAGAAAATCTGATGACTGATTTAAATTCATTTAATTACCCTCTTGCTCACTTCTCTGATAGGGATCAGAAAAATATTTGTTGGCAAGAAAGGGTATAGTTCGTACACTAATGGCCCCCCAAAAGTGTCTAAGACCTAATCCCCACGACCTGTGAATATATTTGTTTACATTGCCAAGGGGCATTAAGTTGGCAGATGGAATTAATCTTATGACCTTAAAATTGGGCGAGAATCCATGTGTGCCCAGTGTAATTGCAAGGATCCTTAAAAGTGGAGAAGGGAGAAAGAAGAGCGAGAGAAGGGAGGATGGTAGAAGGGCCAGAGAGGTGCTGTGATCCTGGCTTTGTAGATTATGGAAGGGAACCATGAGCCAGGGATAAAGGCGGCCTCTGGAAGATGGAAATAACAAGGAAATGGATTCATGCTTAGAGCCTTTAGAAGGAACGAAGCCCTGCCAACACCTTGATCGTAGCCCAGTGAGACTTATGTCAGCCTATGACCTGTGGAATATAGGACAATAAATTTATGTTGTTATAAGCCATCCTCTGGTAATTTGTTAGAGTAGCAACTAGAGATTAATATAAAGAGAAACCTTCACAAATATGATCAGAGAATACTTTCTTGAAGCAAGGCAGCAAACTGCCTTAGCTTGTCAGCTGCTCCTTAACAAAATAATTACAATATCTTTAGTTGTCATTTTCATGGGGTGACATTGGAAGAAATTAACTTAGTAGTGAGTGTATTTCCTCTAATGACAACTATTATAATTTGCATGGCCAGTAGTCTTCTGTCATAGGAGAAATTACTCTGATGTTTTTTTAAAAGAAAATATTCAGGGCGCCTGGGTGGCTCAGAGGGTTAAAGCCTCTGCCTTCAGCTCAGGTCATGATCTCAGGGTCTTGGGATCAAGGCCGGCATCGGGCTCTCTGCTCAGCGGGGAACCTGCTTCCTCCTCTCTCTCTGCCTGCCTCTCTGCCTACTTGTGAGCTCTCTCTCTGTCAAATAAATAAATAAAATATTAAAAAAAAATTATGACTTTAAAAAAATAAATAAAAAAAGAAAATGTTCCTGTTATTTGAATCAAGTGATATTCTTTATTCATTTTTGAAGAACTTGGTATTTAGCTTATCACTTTTTACACTCTGTATGATAAAGTTATTGTTTCTGTCAATATTGGGGTTAATATTTTCCCAGTTAATCTCTTTTATTTATTTATTTATTTATTTATTTATTTATTTATTTATTTTATTTATTTATTTAAAGATTTTATTTATTTGACAGAGAGAAACACAGCCAGAGGGGGAACACAAGCAGGGGGAGTGAGAGAGGGAGAAGCAGGCCCCCTGCCGAGCAGGGAGCCCGATGTGAGACTCGATCTCCGGGATCATGACCTGAGCCGAAGGCAGTCGCTTAACCAACTGAGCCACCCAGGCGCCCCAATTGCTTTATTTTAAAATATTCTAATAAGCTCTTATGTTTTATAAACCTCTTGAAATTGTATACAGACCAGTTAATATACTTAATCTTATAAAATTTTCATTGTTTACTTCTCCTTTGTTTTAAAATACCTCATGCTAAAATAAATTGTTATATATACCATTGGCCAGCATCTCCAGGATTGCTTAGGTTTGATGTTTTTCTTCACACTTGACTTTTCAGAATTCTTAGGGAACAGAAAATTATAAGCAAAAACTGCCTGCAAACTTATAATGTAATTTATATTAAGATAATATTTGCTGGGGCACCTGGGTGGCTCATTTGGTTAAGCGATTGCCTTCGGCTCAGGTCCTGATCCCAGAGACCTAGGATCGAGTTCCACATCAGGCTCCCTGCTCGGCGGGAAGCCTGCTTCTCCCTGCTTGTGTTCCCTCTCTGGCCGTGTTTCTCTCTGTCAAATAAATAAAAAAATCTTAAAAAATAAAAAAGTTAGTAGTTGCTTAGTTATACTCTGTGTACCCAGATAGGGCACAGAAATATAGTTGGTTTCCTACTGAGAATTTAAGAAACAAAAGTCAAAAGCAACTTTCTTCCTAGGACAAAACTTGTTTTCTGGCCATGCTAACAACTGAGGACAAAAACCTGTATTTAACAAGTTTCAGTGCATCAATGACTGGTGAATCGGCTTTGGAAAACCAGCCAATCTGTAATAGCCTCACCGTTCTGAAAGGCTACTGATCAGCAGCAGTCACACTCCAGTAATTATGCTCCCATGGCTAAAGATCAACCAGTGCCTAATACTCTGCTTCTGAGGTCTGCCAGTCTCAGAAGGTCTGCTTACCTGAACTCCGTAAAGGATCAGCATTTCGCTTTGTTCAGAAATGGCTTGGTACCAACATAGAACTGCCTTGCTTAACTGGTAATAAATACAGCTCTTTTTTTCGTTTCAGATACTGAGTGGTGACCTCTCCCTTTGCTGCTGTTGTTGTCTTGTACAAGCCATCCTCACATATGCACATACACACACAAATGGAGTCAAGAACAAATTTAAAATTGGCAATGGAAATTAAGATGTTAGTTTTTCAGTTTAAATTTGACCTTTGTTATAAGTCTATCTAATTTGAGTAAAGCTTTTGTTTTCTAATTTCTCTTCCACTTCCCGATTCTCTACAATAAGGAGCTTAAGGATTTAGTTAGGCTAAACTTGCTCTCATGGGATAAAAGGGCACCTTGTATTGACCACGTGTATGGAAGTGTGATTGGTTCTCTTGGCAGCAGGAGAGAGGAGGAATTAGGTTTCATTTATTGTCCTGTGGATTCTCTCTGGTCTCAGCTGTACAGGGGTGGTCTATTGTAATTTTTGGCCTGGTGGCCATGTTTAAGAAAGAGGTTATGGATCTGGTATGATCAGTCCATGATATCAGTCATTTGTTCTCTGCATTGCTCCTTTGTCTACCTCGGTGTCCTCTGGCCTTCTAAGCCCCTCTGAGTCTTCTCACGAGAGCACTTACACACCCAAGCAGTGAGAAACCAAAGCTGCCTAAAAGGTACGTTGCTTCAGGTTCATTTGTCTAGTCCTTTCCCTTTATCGCCCCTGTGCTGTCACTGTGAAGGTTTTTGAATTTGGTCTGGAGAGAGGCTTGTCAGACCCAGGGCTTTCACACTCCTACAGTCTTGGCCAGGGAAGGCTGCCTCTGGTTCCTCTGACATTCTCAAGATCTCCCATACTTCTCTTGATATTCCTAAGGTGCTCCCTTGGCTGGTTTCACCTGATTTCTGAGTAGGGTGAACACATCTTTCCCACTACCTTTCTTTTCCATTTCACACAAACCCCTGAGAAAGAAGGAAAGGGCAGACTTACTACTCCTTTATACCATGGATTTCCCTCAATCATATCTTCCTTTTTGCCCAAAGAATCTGAAATCCACAGCTCAAGTGGAAAATCCAAAATATGAGACTGCTCTGTGATGCAGTCTTCCAGACCCATTTTTCAATATGGTAATGGAATCTAAATGAATTTAGAAAATCCTTTATTCTCTTGATAAAATCTGGCTTTTAAGGTTCTTATCATGCTTTTAACTCAAAGTCAGTTTTGGATTCTAAAAGCTGACTGCTGATCCCTTATTTCTCTTTGTATACCTGTTCCAACAATCCTAATATTTCGCAAGTCCAATGAATGCCTCTGACTGACTAGAAGTCATAAGTACACTAATGTGACAGGTAGAGGAGAATGTAGGTATTCTTGTGAAAACTTAATCTCCAATACAAATTGCTACAAAATTTTTTACTATAGTAAATGGTTTCAAAATATATTCATATGTAATACTTGTGATTTAAGGCAATTCAGAGTGTTAAAGCCCTTAATACTTTATGCACGTGAAGATTGCTCATGATCCCAAAGACTTGGCAACACAGAAGTCACATATTCACCTTCAAGTGCCTATGAATCCCTGAAAGTTTTAATACCTAATTGGTCAGTTCTGTGTATGAGACTGAAAAACCAAGAGAACCTTTAACCTAGATACCACGTGGATACTTTTGTACAGTGTGTTCATGGGGTCAGAAGGAGGCATTAACTCTAAGGCATAGTCACTCAACAGCTAATAAAGAGAAACAGCAGAGAGAAAAGTGATAAGAGTTCCAAGTAGCAGGTGTTTTCTGCTAAGCAGTACTGAGGGAATATAAATAGAGCATAAAGAATTACATATTGCAAATAGTAGAATGGCATGAACTAGTTTGATCACATTATTAGCCATTAAATATAGACATCAGTGAAAAGTGTTGTCTTATCTGCTACTGTCTTAGATTATTCAGTTGAGGGCACCAACAGCAGTAGTCACAGACATTCATTGCATGCTTATCTGGGCCTGGTGCTCCTTCAAGGGCTGTATATGTATATTCATTTTTAATTACCCAAACCCTGCCAAATAGGTATTATCTCAGTTTTATAGATTATAAATTTGAAACAGAAAATGGTTAAATAGCTTTTACAAGGAGACATGGATAACTGGTGTGAAGCTTGACTTCTGATTTATGCATTTGACTTCATGCTTTAATATATAACCTGTAATATTTTTCCAAAGTCACTAATCTGGTCATTAGAGAGTTATGGACTTGAGAGTTGGTCCAGCTGTGACCAGGTGGTTGTGCGTGAAGTACGTCCCCTAATTATTGTTATGCCATACAACCCTTCATTCTCCCTCGTTTAGACAGAAGAATCTGGTATTACCAAAGGTTGTTTTTTGGGGTTTTTAAAAAGAATTTATTTATTTTTGACAGAAACACAGCTAGAGAGGGAATACAAGCAAGGGGAGTGAGAGAAGGAGAAGCATGCTCCCACCGAGCAGGGCTCGAACCCGGGTCTCTGGGATCATGACCTGAGCCGAAGGCAGTTGCTTAACCAACTGAGCCACCCAGGCACCCCGTACCAAAGTTTTATCAGTACTTATCACTTTAAATTTTGGTGTTGGATTTTGATGAATAGAGAAAACCTTAAGGACTCTATCTAAAACTTAATAAACTATAGCAAGATTCAGGAAGAAAGTTCTCTGGAGCCTTAGCCAAGAGGACTATTGTTTCCCATTTGGGAATACTAACTGGTAAGTGACTCAGGATATTTGCCGTTTGCACTGCTGTTTGGAAAGATGCTGGCATCTTTGTTTGTGCCTGAAGCCAAGCTTATGTCTTCTGCCAGTCTCCTCTTTGCCCAAATAACTGTGGTTCTGTGAAAAACAAGGTTCTGCCACTATTCAAAGTCCATCCTAGAGTCTTGAGGGGGTGGGAGCAAAAGAGGGGCCATGTGCCCTGGCTGAGCAGAACTGGGTCCCAAAGTTCTTCAGAGTTTTGTGAATAAGCTTCTGCACAGTTTATCTAGAAATCTAAAGAAACAATAGAAATAAAATGACAAAGAAAGTAAAAAAACAACAACACCACAAAAGCCCACTATGCATCAGGTTGTACATAGGATGTATCTACATGGGTATGTAAGTATTACAGGTTTCACTTGGGGCATTCTGACCCAGTACCATTAGTGTTGATAAAATGATTTATTTATTTATTTATTTATTTATTTATTTATTTATTTTTTTTAAAGATTTTATTTATTTGACAGAGAGAAACACAGCCAGAGAGGGAACACAAGCAGGGGGAGTGAGAGAGGGAGAAGCAGGCTTCCCGCCGAGCAGAGAGCCCGATGTGGGACTCGATCCCGGGTCTCCAGGATCATGACCTGAGCTGAAGGCAGTCGCTTAACCAACTGAGCCACCCAGGCGTCCCTGATTATTTATTTTAAAAGAGTTTTTATCTTATTTATTTGACAGAGAGATCACAAGTAGGCAGAGAGGCAGGCAGAGAGAGAGGAGGAAGCACAGTCCCCGCGGAGCAGAGAGCCCGTTGTGGGCCTCGATCCCAGGACCCTGAGATCATGACCTGAGCTGAAGGCAGAGGCTTTAACTCACTGAGCCACCCAGGCGCCCAAAATGATTTTTTTTTAAAAAGATTTTTATTTATTTAGTTGTCCAGAGAGAGAGTGAATAAGCACAAGCAGGGGGAGCAGCAGACAAAGGGAGAAGCAGGCTCCCCACTGAACAAAGAGCCCTTCACAGAACTGGATCCCAGGACCCTGTGATCATGATCTGAGCCAAAGGCTGACACTCTACCGACTGATCCACCCAGGCATCTCTAAAATGAATTTATTTTATATAGATGAGGAAGAAGAATCATTGATTGGTTCTGAGAGAACAGGACGTCTTACTACAAGACAAGAGGACCAAAGTTGTATTTTCATTCAGATAAATTTCTGATGTAGCTTGTCTCACATTGTGTAGCCTGTGAGCAGCAGTCAAAGCAATAGCAAAACAAGCAAAACAGAGGTGAACAGATGTCGAAAAAGTCCTGAGCTGGCCATCGGGTCATTGTTAGGTCACATCCACTAGCAGTCACCCACTAGAGAAAGAATGTTAGGATGGCAGATTGTCCTTCCTTGGAAACTTGAACATCGAGTGGAGCCTGGAATACAGGAAACCCTCTCAAAATGTGTCACTGTGTTGTTGAAATTGCTGTTGTTGATACTGTTTTTTCAGACATGACTGCCACAAGGGAATAAGAAAGAAGGGCAAATGTTATCACATCTCTTTTTGGTTCTTGTTCTGTCTGTGTCCACCAAAAATTGAGTTAAAGCAGTACATTTTTTTAGAAGCACCTTTTGAATATTTAATTCAGTTAGCTAGAGGGTGAGGGCATATGAAAAATTTCAAAAAGGATTTATGGTCAGTTAAGGTAGTTCAAAAGATGCTCAAACACAGGGAGATCATGGGTGGAAAGAGTGGCGCATCCCTAACTTAGAATACTGAAATAGGACCATCTAGGGCTGAAGAGCATACAATCCAGGTAGTTGATGAATTGTGACCTTTGGCTCTTGTTTCACATAAAAGTTTTTTTATTGAGCAGGTGGACTAACACCCATGGATTTTCTTACCTTCTCTATTTAATATATAAAGAAAAAATTTCTGAAAACCCTTGGTATAGTTAGAAACCCATGGTAATATGGTAGAGAGAAGAGAACCAGATGACCATGTACTATGGAGTCAGATAACCTATGTTTGAATGGTGTCTCTCCCACATTATTATTATATTACCAGCTTTATTACTCTAAGTGACTAATTTCCTATATTATAAAAGAGTTGCAGTACCTTCCTCATGTAGTTGTTTTGAGGACTAGATGTGATAACATGTATAAAATACTTAGCAAAATATCTGCAATCAGTTTAGCAACGCATTGTATGTAATATAACAGTGAGGTTATTTTTATTGTTGGCTTCTGAAGGGAACTGTTGCTTTTGCTACCCCTTCTTCTGTTTCTCCCTTCCAAAATGAGTCAGACTTAAATTCAAATGACTGCATTTCTCAGAGAGAAGAATTGCTACTGTTTGTGGGCACAAGTTAGATGACATTTTTCCAATCAGAGTTTTTAATTAAAGATGAAGATGACTGCACTGGTAGGTAGAGCCTCTATTCTCATCCTCCCTTCTATGTTGGGAAAGGAACAGTGTCAAGAGGTAAGGATATAACTTTGGCCCCTGAAAATATCTTCCTTTGAAATTTCTTCTCCCTATTTTTCCATTAGTTCACTTATGGGGAGGGGGTCTTCTTTCCTGTTGCCTGTCTTTTTCTAATCCTCCTCTGTTGGCTCATCTATCTTCTGCCCGCCGGCATACCATAACCCCACATATGTTTCTTAGAAAAGGAAAGGCTCTGTGGTCAAGTATAGTTAGGGGGACCTGCTTCAGCTGACATAAATGTGTGCTTTAGCTTATTGCCTGTCTTTTTCTAATCCTCCTCTGTTGGCTCATCTATCTTCTGCCCGCCGGGCATACCATAACCCCACATATGTTTCTTAGAAAAGGAAAGGCTCTGTGGTCAAGTATAGTTAGGGGGACCTGCTTCAGCTGACATAAATGTGTGCTTTAGCTTGGCTTTAGATAGTTCTAAAAAATGGCAGTGCATTTGAAGTCAAAGAGGAGCTCTGGGAGTCACTGGAGTGTAGACCCATGCACTTTAAGAATCTGCACAGCTGAAGGTAGGCTTGCCATTCTCTTGTGAGAGTTCAAGCACCGAACAAAAGCATGTCCCTAAATGGAAAGTCCTGTCTACTTTCAGGATATAACCTACAGAGGATTTAGCCAGCAGGGAGGGGCAGGATTTTTCTTGGCAATGTTTATGGATCTCATCGTGTTAAGTAAATAATTGCTTCACAGTTTTTCAGCAGTTGGTTTTGTTTACTAAAGAGAAGAAAATTTAACCTGGAACCAAAAATCCAATTTCTAAAATTGAAAAGATAGCAAAGATCAAATTAAAAAGCAAAAAATAAAACACATTTAGTTTGTAAAAAATATCTTTCTTATGTAACATGGAGAATAATCTATTTCTACAGATATGTTAACACTTTTTGCGGGAGGTCCTTATCACTCATCTCCTAATTTAGAGATGATGATATCAATAGCACTCTTTTATATACCATTTCATACCGTTCTCAAATAGTAGAACATCTTGGTTATGTACTACAGTGCTGAAATTTTAATTTAAAAACTCTCCATATCTCCTGACATTTTATCTACCTTTTTTCAGTTTCTTACACAATGGTTAAGATCCAAACTGAGTCACCATCATTTAAGATAATGTCAGAGTCTCCCCACACTTTGCTCTGTCTGCTTAAGACCTAGCATCTAATAAGCTGTGGAAAATCGACAAAGTTTAAGGTGAAATCTATAGATGTTGACAGGGATTAATCAATGTGGTCTCTAAGAAGTAGATGGCAGTCTTGCTCAGTCATTTTCTTTCCACTTCTGAAGTGTAAGATACTTGGATTTGCTGTTAAAATCGATGGTCTTTTTAAGTGATGCAACCCTGGGCACTTGAGCAGGTACATGAGCCAATCCAGTTATATTATTTATTTGGAATATTATATGCCCATTTCCAAATGTCCTTGAATGCCACCACCATCACCACCAAAACCTAAAGAAAGGAATCCTGAAATAAAAATTAGAAAATACAAAGTGTGCAATAACCTTTTATTATTATTATTATTATTATTATTATCATACTTTTACTCATTGTATTGTAAGAGTGATCCTGTCCGATGAAGCCTTGTGCTTCAAATAGACTAGTAGGAGAAAATCTTCTTGTTTGAGAGGAGCTGTTCGTTGAATTGGTAGGAGAAAAAAAGCCTAGGGTCTTGGGTCTTGATTTGGAGATCTGGGAATAAGTGCCCTGTTAATTTCATTTTTTTTTCATTGCTACAAAACATTTCGCTTTCATTAGGATTGTTCGGTAGATATTCTCTCTCTCTTTTTTCTAAATGACCTGGTTTTTTAAAGTGCAGTGAAGTTATTTTTGTCCTTCTAGCAACTTTTTTAATCTATCGTTTTTTCAATAAGGTATGTTTAAAAGAAACAAGATTAGAAGGTCTAGTTTATTAAAACTGTTCCCATGTTTTTATATTTTCCAAATAAGATAACCTTATACAACACTTAAGGGATTTGCTACTTTTTTCCAATTCAGTGATCAATGGACCTGGCAGCCTCATAGGTCTCCACGTGGTTAACATTTTTTATTCTTATGCATTTGTATGCTCATCCATTGACTTATAATTCTGTATTATATCCCTGGGCTAATGTATACAGACATCATGGATACAACTTCTATGGGAGGAAAAAATCAATAAGCCAGACATACTGTTATGTAACAAGGGAAGGAGGAGTCACAGAGGAGTAGGACCTAATTTTAGAGAGAAAGTAGAAAAGTTAGGGAATAAATCCTACATGAATTGACATATAGACCAAAGTATAAAGAACCAGAGGGAGTTAGAAAGAAGTAGGTTAGCATTTTAGAGGGAATAAAATTGAGTGTACAAAGGCTTCTCTAACTAAAGTTCCTCCTCCATTTCCATTTCTGATTGGACTAATAGAATTATGACTTTACCTCTAATAGTCAAACCCCAATCCATTATTACAAAAGCTAATGGAATAACATCGGCCAGAGAGGGAACACAAGCAAGGTCAGTAGGAGAGGGAGAAGCAGGTTACCCGGTGAGCAGGGAGCCCAATGCAAGGTTTGATCCCAGGACCCTGGGATCATGGCCTGAGCCAAAGGCAGTCGCTTAACGACTTAGCTACCCAGGTGCCCCTGTTCAAAATTTCTTGCTGAGGGACTGAATCCCGTATTCTCAGTCCACATGATTCCACAGTTGCTCACTGAACCCCTCAAGACCTAGGGAAGATCACATAGTCTGATCCTAGCTAATTAGAACATCCCACCCCTAGGCAAAAGGATTGATTTGGAAATAAATCCAGGGGCACGTGGGTGGCTCAGTCTTTAAGCATCTGCCTTCAGCTCAGGTCATGATCCCGGAGTCCCGGGTTCGAGCCCCACCTCGGGCTTCCTGCTCCAGGGGAAGCCTGCTTTCCCCTCTCTCACTCCCCCTGCTTGTGTTCCCTCTCGAGCTGTGTTTCTCTCTGTCACATAAATAAATAAAATCTTAAAAAAAAAAAAAAGAAAGAAATTCAGGATTCAAGGCTAGCCGTTAGAGCCCTCTGTGGGTTTCTCATGGGACTTCAATTGCAAATGAGGGCAGCCTAGAGCAGCTGTTGGTTCTTGGGCTTCCATCTACAGAAGCCTTAGAATTAGGCTACCCCTGTAGGATGGAGAGCTGAAAGCGCTAATAAAAGGAAACTTAAACTAATGCAATTAGAGTTTCTAGTTACATAAGCCATTGATTTTCTTTATTGCTTAAAATAGTTTGAATTAGCTCTTGGTCATTTGCAAATTCAACTGTCACAACTAACAAAACTCATATATAGGTCATTGAGTCAAACAAGAAAAAAGGGACTTAGAACCAAATAATAATAATACCCCATGATTAGAGGATGTTTTCTCCCCTCTGTGTTCAATGAACATACTTTTACGTTCTTGATATGTAAATGTGCACGTGACTTTTTCATTCACCTATAAGAATTTTTCATCAGTTTGCTTATAATTCTGACTTCTTTGATTCATGTATCTAGTCCGTGAAAGAGAAAAAGAAGACCTGAACATTACCTCATAAAAGGTAATAAAAGCATTCCCTAACTGGAACTTCAGCAAAACCTAAGGCAGCCGGCCAATGTTCAGATAAGCAGAGCCCAGATGTGCCAATTTTCACATTCTGAACTATAAACAGGCCTATTTGGTGGCGTTTTTTTAATTTCTCTGATATGGTTATCCAAATTTAAGATCTGACTCTACATGATAGTGGTCTTTGCATACTCATACAATCTATTTATAATTTTACTTCTTAAAGGTCATGGTTAGTGATGAAACTGCCAAATTTCACAGTTCATTTTAGGAATCATTCTACCTCAGTTTTCTAGACATGGTATATGAAATATAAGTAAAAACTTGACAGGTTTTCCTCATTCCCTGTATTTTTCTTTTTTTTGAATTTAAAAATATAGAGGTGCTGTTTTTCTTTTATGTCTCTGCCTGTTCTTCTGTCCCAAACCACACATTCTATTAATCTGAATGTTTCTTTTTAATATCCCCATTGTATAGACCTAGGCGCTTCTCCTTTTAATGTACTATTATCTTGTATTTTTGCTATCTGTTGCTTGTGTGTTCAGAAAGTCCTCCCATCTCACTCTGCATTTATCTTATTATGTAATTAGGCCCTTGAAGTACACACTTTGTTTAATATGACATAGTAATACTCCCATCAACAATTTCCCTTTTCAGATGTAGCATTACTATTACTACAAAGGGTTTAATTATTAAATGAGGTTCACACTAATAATAGATCTTACCCAGCATCAAACTATAGTAATCGTTCAAATGCTATAGGTAAGCATAAAGAAGAGCTAGAAGAGCTGCAATATTTCTTTTCTGGAGGAGCTCAATGTTGTCAGGTGTTCATTTTCTAGTAAATTGTGCTAAATTTTGCTTTTGGATTAATACGAGTTTTTGAGAGTTTAGGGACTCCTCCATTTTATACAGTGTTAACTGCACAAATAGTAAAATGCTCACTTGACTACCACCTGCTCTCCAGCCAACCATGTGTAGTGTTTTTTACAGTAAACAATATAGATTAGAAGCATGTTTGTAAGATGCGCTCTTAGAGATCATTCATCACTCATCTCCTTTAAGTATGAAGGGAACAGTTTATGGGTCTGTGGTCAACTCTCCATGTCTAATCACCTAACTTAAAGCCTAGAATATATTTGGGAATTGATAACAATATTATATATGGAGCACCAACTCTTTAGTATGCATTGTGACATAAATAGAGGCTCACTGACAACTAAAGGAAGGCCCTTTATCTTTACAGAATTCATAGTGTAGTAGAAGCAATATATAAATAATACATATTTATATGTGATAAATATATTTATAAATAATATTACAGTATGCATTATGGCAAGTGCTAAAATTTATGCCAAGTTATTAAGATTACAAAGATGAGTGATACCTAAGTCAGACTGAGGAATTTATAACACTATCTTGAGTCTTGAAACTGAGTCTTGAAAGAGTATAATGACTTGCCTAAGCAGAAAAGGGAATATAGTCGTCCCAGACTCAAAAAATAATGAGGGTAAAGGAAATAAGATGTGAATAAGCTGATTGAATTATGGTGGAAATTGTAATTGCTGAGAGCAGAGTTTGTGAGAGAGCAGAAAAAAATCAAGGAATGAGGCAGGGCCTGGATCTAAGGTGTTCATTTTCATTTTGCAACTAGGGGTAACCAATGAAAAATTTTAATATCACAAGGGACATATACCTAGGTTTCATTTATTCTTCCTGTGTTTTCTATTTAACTGTTCATTTATACTTCCAACAAATACTTCCCATGAAGTATTTGTTGACATTGGCATAGGGGTTGTTTTTACAAGTATGAGCAAATGGGACACAATCCCTTCTCTTTTTTATTTTATACATAAGTGAATAAGAGAAACAACTTAAAAGTAACACATCCATTCTTATAAGGCATTTGTGACAAGCACAGCTAAGCATCTCTGGGAAGAAACATACCAGTGGGAACTATGTGGGAGCGTTTGTTGGTGAAGTCTGTTCTGTGGAAGCTGCATCAAAACTGGTAAATGAAAGAAGAGGGAAAAAGTCTTTGGTGACTCAAAAAGACTTTTTCGTCTCTTCTTTCATGACAGGTAGGGAGAACTTCATGAACTTCTAGCGGAGGAAACGATTCGATATGTTTAAGGAGCACACGGAAGCAAGAAGCAGAGTTAGAACAAGTCGGGAAGCTTTTATAGTAATTGAGGTGGGGAGAAAATAATGAGGATATTGATAATAAAAGCTAATATTTCTTGAGCGCAAAGTTTGGAACACATACAGTTGCTAATATGCACTTGTCTGACCTACCAAAATGGCAGTGTTGCATGGTTCAGCCTGTATTATTAGGCACTTGAATACATAATCTCACTTAATAGTCATTAAGACCATATTAAGAGCTAGTGGTCATATTTTTACAGTGAGAAAACTGAGGCTTATTGAAAGGAAGCAGTTGGTGCAGGGATACATGGCTAGTTAAGAGGATGCGTCAGTCAACTCCCAGAAAGGTTTACAAAGTATATTCCTACAGCATGATGCGAGGAAATATTAGTACAAGGACTTTTTGCAGAGGCATTGATACAGTTTAAGGAAGCTTTCCGAAAGGGACAGTCCGGTAATCCGGGAAGAGCATGAGCCAGTGGTGACACACTGCAAAGCCTGAAGGGGCAAGCTGATTGTTAACCCAGAGAAGTAACTGTAAAAGATTGCCTGATAGAAGCTGTGGCCTTTGGTGGAGATACGAATCCAATCTATGGAGACGCAGTAAGAGACAAATGAGCTAATAAATACTCTGGAGTTGACTCTCAATGCGGTTCTAGTCTCTTTCCTGAGCTTCTCATTGAAAGGAACCAACCAGAAGTCAGAAGGCAGTGAAGCCTATGGATACAGTCCATAAAGATCCACCTCACCGAGGAATGTAGAGAAGGTTTGAATGGTCCTGCAAGGGTCTGGGAAATAATGGATACCCACACTGTGGTGGAGCCAGATACTGAATTGAGCTCATGATAAAAGGCACGGTCAGTGTATTGCTTAATGGTCTGAAGTAAAACAGTAGAAGTACAGATTGTGAGGCTAGAGCAAATAGAAAAACCAATGTGGGAGCAATCTGCAGAAACTTGTAGGGATGAGAAGAAGAATCTAGAATAAGTCTGAATCTTTGGCTTGAGTAATTGGGTACATAGTGATGGTATTAAATAAAATAAGGAAAATGCAAGAGATAGATGATGAATTTGGAGGCTGTTTAGTTGCAGTGTCTATGAATCATCCAGCCTACTGGATAGATGGAGAGGGAAAGAAAGAGAAAATTTTGGAGATGGCTTTGAATTAGAGATTAAAATTTATAACTCAGTAGCATAAAATTTTGGTGGTTGAGATTTGGGATTTGATTGCAGGTACCCAGGATAAATATACATAAAGAAATTTATAGAGAACCAAGACAGGAAAACTAGGCTGCATTAAATCCTAGGAGGCAAATTAAGGAAGAGGATCCACTAAAAATAATTTTCCTACTGGTTAGTTTTAAACTAAAACAAAGCACAGGATAAAATGGTATTGCAGAAAAGAAGCAAGGAGAGAGTTATTGAATGATGGTTCACTTCTAATCCTAAAAAAAGTTAGGAATGTTACTATTAGTTAAAATAATGCACATTCATCGACCATAAACATTTATTGGAACTTCAATCCTTCTACCTAATGCAGAAGGGGCCAAGAATGGCAGATTGACAAAGGTAATTAGCACAATAGAGATGAAACAAACAAAGGAAGGATACCAAAGCTAAAAGTCTGGGGATACACTGTGGTCAAGACTTCTAAGAGAACGGGAGCCACATGAAAGTCAATGAATAAGGAAAGCTATATAACATGAAGATAATTTGGTAAATGTCTTGAACACTTAGAGTGGATATGATATCTTTTCTTGACCTAATTTTCCGTCTTAAAGGATAAAGAGTAGAACAGGCAGATGAGCTAGATTTTATTTTATTTTGTATTTTTAAAGATTTATTATTGGGACGCCTGGGTGGCTCAGTTGGTTAAGCAACTGCCTTCGGCTCAGGACATGATCTCGGAGACGCGGGATTGAGTCCCACATCGGGCTCCCTGCTCGGCGGGAAGCCTGCTTCTCCCTCTCTCACTCCCCTTGCTTGTGTTCCCTCTCTGGCTGTGTTTCTCTCTGTCAAATAAATAAAATCTTTAAAAAAAAAAAAAAGATTTATTATTTATTTGAGAGAGAGTGTGTGTGAGCAGAGAGTCAGGCAGAGGGAGAAGAAGACAGACAGAATCTCCAGCAGACTTCCCACTGAGTGAGGAGCCTGAACCGAGACTCAGTCTCAGGAACCTGAGATCATGACTTGAGCTGAAATCAGGAGTTGGAAGCTCAACTAACTGAGCCACCCAGGTGAACCAGATGAGTTATATTTTAAACTATAATTTCCCTACTAACTTATAAGAGTATATGTCTAATTATATAATATTTAATATTCTATTTATTAAATGGAAGTAGCATGTTTAAAAATTATATTACAGAGCCGAACTTAAAATAAGTATACTTTCGGGGTGCCTGGGTGGCTCAGTTGGCTAGGTGACTGCCTTCGGCTCAGGTCATGATCCTGGAGACCCGGGATCGAGCCCCACATCGGGCTCTCTGCTCAGTCGGAAGCCTGCTTCTCCCTCTCTCACTCCCCCTGCTTGTGTTCCCTCTCTCGCTGTGTTTCTCTCTGTCAAATAAATAAATAAAATCTTAAAAAAAAATAAGTATACTTTCTAAGGAAATTAGCTATGAACTTACTTGATGAAAGCCAATTAAAATAAATAACAAAATGCTGTTGTTATGGTCTCTTTACCTAGACTATAATAAAAGTTCAAACACACACGTTTTATTGTATATTAAGAATGCTATTGGACTGGATCCCAGAGAATGATATTTAATGCTTATTATTACAGATGAGTAAAACTTACTTTTCCCAATTAGCTGGACAGCAATATGAAAAAGTTAACAGCATGGCTAATTATAGACTGCAAAGAACATTTCTGACCAATCTAACATATATTCAAAAGCACTAAATATAAATTCTTACAACAAATTTGGTACCGATATAGGAAAGAAACTATTTGTTGCATTCCAGCAAAACTCCCCACAGTTCAGAGATACAATTAAGACCTTCCTCTTCTATCAAAGATTATAATTGACCATTATATTAAATACTCAGGACTTTGTTTTGAAAAGCACATTCTTGAACAAATAGATTTCATTTCCAGGACTTATTTCTTGTTTTCCTATTTCTAAATTCATGTTCTTAAATTCATATTTTATATTTTGATTTGGCCTTTAACAGATATAACCACCCTAAGGTGAAAATATAAATGACCATTTAAATTTGCATTTACAATCGTTCTTCCCCAACCTGATAAAGTATACAGGATGATGTGCTTTGAGTGTCCAAAGTATAATTTTGAATAAAATTTACAGGAAATAATAATTTGACTTAATTCACAGAAGCAACAGTGTGTGAATTTTAAGTTAAGAGCTAAAGAGGCTTCACAAGTTGTTGCTCAACCATCTGAGAGCTTTTGTCAGTCCAAGTACTAGAAAAATATTCCCTAGGTAGCCCCTGCCCCTCTTTTCTGGGCTCAGAATGAGACTCCTAGAAAAAAAAAAAAACCTGAAATTTACTTGGTCCTGGAACAGACTCCTCCAGATGAAGCACAGACCAACAGTCTGAAACAACTCCATACAGTAACACCTAAGTATTGGAAAAAGAGAAATCAAGTGTTGTGATAAGCCACTGAGTTTGGGGGCATTTTCTATGGTACATTATAGAAATTTTTGGCTAAGGCAGTGGGGAAAGAAAACAATCAACTGTTCTTTTTAAATTCAGAATGATTTAATGAAATTCTATAGATTGAGTAAAAAAAATTAAATATTTGTAAGCTTTGATATTTTTAAAAGCATATGTTACCCGATTTACATGAATAGTGTCGTGTAATTGCTAAATGATAAGCAGAAAGCAGAACACTTGTTTTTATGTCTTATTTCTCAGTTACAGCATTGGCACAGTCTTCAGATTCTCCTAGATATGTGAGTATTGTGCCAACTTTGTAAAAAAGCAAGACATATTTTTACTAGTATAAAATGCCCTACTTCTTCAAAAGATGCCTTCAAAAGGCATCACTGAAACTAAATTTGAAAGCTTTTCCTTGATTACTTTTTAGCTCTTTATTGTTCCTTTTTGAGATTGTGTATTAGGTTCTTACTGTGGCTGTTACAAATTCCCACAAACTTATTAGCTTAAAGTAACGCACATTTATTATCATTAGTTAGTTCAGGAATGTTAAATCTGTCTTAACTGGGCTAAAATCCAAGTGTCTACAGGGCTGCATTCCTTTTTAGAGTTTTGAAGTCAAATCTGTTGCTCTGACCTTTTGAGCTTCTGGAGGTCACTCACATCCTTGGCTCATGGCCCCTTTTTCCCCACTTTGAAACCGAAGATATTGGACCAAGTCTGTCTCCCACTATAATTTGTCTGTTCACCCTATTCTTCTTCCCTCTTCCAATTATAAGGATCTAGTGATTACACTGGGCTCATGAAAATAATCCAGGAAAACCTCTCATCTCAAGGTCACCCAACAAGCAATCTTAACTCCATTTTATTTTTTTTCCTCAAGTGTTTATTTAAATTCCAGTTAACATACAGTATAATATTAGTTTCAGGTATACAATACAGTGATTGAACACTTATATACAATACCTGGTGCTCATGGCAAGTGCCCCTCTTAATCTCCATCACCCATTTAACCTGTGCCCCCTGCCCACCTCCCCTCCAGCAACCTTCAGTTTGTTCTCTATAGTTAAGATTAATTCCATTTTAAACTTAATTCTCCTTTACCACATAACCTAATATATTCTCAGGTTCTGGGGATTAGTATGTAGATAACTGAGACATTCTGCTTATAATAGATTATATCATTATAAGTAGATTGGGCTAATAGTGATATTAGAACAGGCTACTGTTTTACACACACACACACACACACACACACAGTAGTATAGCAACTTGATTTGCATTTTATAATATACAGTGGACTTTCTAGTATTGCTCTGTGTGGGTTTTTTGATTTTTGGGGGGTTTTTTTTAGATTTTTTGTTTTTTTTTAAATACTCTCTGCATCCAACATGGAGCTTGTACTCACAACCCCAAGATCAAGACATACATGCTCCTGACTGAGCCAGCCACGCATCCCTGCCTTATCCGTTTTTAGGCTGCATGTATTTTAGGGAAGACATTTTAACTTTTAATCTTGTCTTCTGTATCATTGGGGATAATGGTCTAATGATATTAGTATTTTGTTCTGAAGATTAAATGGAATAATATACACAAAGGTCTTTGCAACTGTCTGATATACATCGACTAATAAATAGAATCTATTATTTGTTAGACTAAAATATTTGTATCCTTTGGGCACCTGGGTGGCTCAGTTGGTTAAGCAACTGCCTTCGGCTCAGGTCATGATCCCGGAGACCCGGGATCAAGTCCCACATCGGGCTCCCTCTTCGGCGGGAAGCCTGCTTCTCCCTCTCTCACTCTCCCTGCTTGTGTTCCCTCTCTGGCTGTGTTTCTCTCTGTCAAATAAATAAAATCTTAAAAAGAAATAAAAAAATAAAATATTTGTATCTTTTGTTTAGTTGGAGATTAGGTATTATGTATATTTGTAATGATTGGACTGTTCTTTGATACTATACTGAATACTCCTTCTGGCAAGGGAATTTCAAATTATACATTTGGCTGCATATGAAGGCGTAGAAGCCAAAAAATGAAGCCCATAATATTTACATGCTGAATCTATATTAATCTGAATCATCATAGAATCAAATCAGAAAGCATGCTCATTTAGTTCTACCAATGTTACTTTCCAGTTACATTTGTCTCCAGCTAATCTCAAAACAGATACCTAATATAAAAATGTTGTAAGCAGAAACCACATTTTATTGATTTGAAAACAAATACAAATAAGATTTTTGAGGTTCTAATATTGTTTGATAGTAATATTCATTCTTTACAGAAGAACTAACTGAAATTCAATTTCAAATTAAGCTGTAATTATATGTAGAGCATTATTAAGGTATCAGTCTTGGTTAGTGACAGTTTCCTCAAGATAAAAATCTCACAATTTACTTAACCTGTGTGATGCACAGAGATTCCTGCAGGACACATAGAAAGTCTGGTAAAACTTATCTCTACAGCAGTATAGACTTAGAGAGTTAAGTTACTCTAGAAAGTGTTATCCTTACTTCCTTTTTAAGTCAAATTTTAGGGACTCCTGGGTGGAACATCCAAATTTTAGTTTTAGCTCAGGTCACTGTCTCCGGGTTGTGAGATTGATCCCTGCGTCTGCTTGGGATTCCCTTTCTTTCCCTCTTCCTCCTCCTCTGCCCTTCCCCCAGCTTATGCCCTCTCACTCATTCTCTGTACATTTAAAAAATTTTAGATAGAGTAAATTGCATGGCATCACACATTTTAGGATTCCATGCTGAGTATTTTCCAAATTCCTATTCGTAAGAAATATTTAGGCAACCTGTGCTTTAAGTTGAAGAGAATTATATGGGATGATACACTTTGTAATCCCAAGTTTACAAATTTAACTCTGCAAGCATTTTTAAAGGCCATTGAGAAATGAAAGGTGCCAGAGGTAGATAGTAAGAAGACTCTCAGAATTCTATTAGCCTGAATTTTCTAGTCCCAAATAATTAGTACTTCATTTAAGAATTATTTTTGTATATATTGTTACTAGCAACTCAAAAATAACAACACAACATCTGTGTTAAAGTGGAGACTTACTGGACTAATACAACTAATTACAACATGAATGCAGTGGAGAATGTTTTATGATATTTACACTCCTGGCAATAGACTGAAAAGAGTGAAAAACAACAACAACAACAACAACAACAACAACAACAACAACAACAAATTCTGTAAAGGAGGTGGTAAATGGCTAGTAATTGATTTACCGGAATACTTAGATCACAGAACTCTTTCCCCCTTTTTTTTTTTTAAGACTTTATTTATTTGACAGAGAGAAACACAGCGAGAGAGGGAACACAAGCAGGGGGAGTGAGAGAGGGAGAAGCAGGCTTCCCGCCGAGCAGGGAGCCCGACGTGGGACTCGATCCCGGGTCGAGCCGAAGGCAGTCGCTCAACCAACTGAGCCACTCAGGCGCCCCGAACTCTTTCCTTTTTGGGCTCAAAGACAGGGAGTTCTGTGAGGAGTCCATCAGCCCTAAAGGAAAGGCCTAAAGATACTTCAGCAGGATTTCCCCCAAGGAATCCTTATTCATATGGACCTAGGATAAAACTTGAATTTGTTCAGCTCCTTCCACATACTCAAGAGTTTTAGTTTGCCAATTATAATGATAGATGCCCGAGTGTTCCCTTGAAGTTTCAAGTACAGAATATGATAACTGAAAAGGAAGCAAGAAAGGAGGACGAAGACAACAAATCAAAAGTACCAACAAAGGAAAAACAAAAAAAATATGTAACTTAGAAGGATAGATACCACACAAAGAATAACATTTCAATATCAACCGAGAAATAAGAGAAGATAACATACCCATGATGTTAGATCAATGCTATAAAAAAAGAAATCTTAGGAAAAAAATAAATTTAGGGTTGTTTAAGATACTATTTCTCACCTCCAAACCCATCCTTCTGAACTTAGCTTTGTGATGCTGGCCAGCAGAGACCGAGTAAAGCCTATTTCTGCTTGGCCAGCTGCTCCCTATTAGGCTCTGTCAGAAGACAGTTTGAGAGGGACATTGCAAGGAGGAAGGACTTACACCCACTTGCTTCCCAGCAGTACTTCTTCATCCCAGCAGCATCAGTTTCTTCTCATCCCAACAGTTAAATAGTTTGTAGGTTTCCCAACAGAGGCAAAAGTAGCTTCATCATGCCTCCATCCATCAGGGAGAGATGAGTTCTAGCTTCCCCTAGAACTCTTCTCCAAGGTCTAGGTCACAGGCCAAGAGGGCCCCTCTGAACTCCCAAAACAGCAGCACCAATTTAGTAGTGTCTTCCTCTTTGAGATCAGGGCATCTTCTGTGCCAGATCCCTCCAGTATGTTTCTAATCTTTCATCATTCCAACCTTTAGCTCTAGGGTGGTTGCCCTTTCTGCACTCAGACTTTGTGAGGTTTTTTCCCCTACGTTTTCTGTTACCTAGTTAACAAACATAGAGCTAATTTTCAGCTACATTGTCATTGGTCCCAAAAGGATGTAATTTCTTTTTCTTAGACAATTTTACCTGGCACTACCTGCGCATAGCCAGAAAAATGAAAATCTCAGTGGATGAGTCGGAAGATAAAAGTATGCAAATCCCCAAGAGTAGAGCAAAAGACAAAGAAAATAAAAGTAGGAAACTGGATTGTTGTGGAAAGGCTGATGGCTGAATAATATTTTTAGAAAGAGAAAACAGGGGTGCCTGGGTGGCTCAGTTGATTAAGCGACTGCCTTCGGCTCAGGTCATGATCCCGGAGACCCAGGATCGAGTCCCACGTCGGGCTCCCTGCTCGGCGGGAAGCCTGCTTCTCCCTCTCTCAGTCCCCCTGCTTGTGTTCCCTCTCTCGCTGTGTTTCTCTCTGTCAGATAAATAAATAAAATCTTAAAAAAGAAAAGAAAGAGAAAACAGAGGCAGTACATAACAGGAAATAAAGCAAATATTTCAAGAAATTTTCCAGAACTCAACTATGTTAATTTCCAGACTAAAAGAATCCACTGAGTGCCCAGTATAATAGATGAAAACAGACCCTCTCTCCAAATAACATCATGAAATTATAGAACACTGGAGGCAAAAAGAAGTTCCCATAAGATTCCTAATGGGAAAAATGAATGTCATACAAGGGATGTGTCATCAAAATGGCTTTGGACACCTCAAAAGTGACACAAGAACAAAAAGAGGCATCAGAATAGTGTATCAAAAATGTAACTTAACTAATAAATCAACCATGCAAGAGGAAAATAAAGATTTTTCAGACAAACATCTCAGAAATAGACTTCTCCTGTCCTTTTTAAAAATAATTTACCGAAGGATGCCCTCCAGCTACACAAGCCTGTGAGTGAGGAAGTTGGAGGAAATGGCATACAGAGAACAGGAGCCCTGACACAGGAAAGACTCACAGGGAATTTCCCAGTTGAGCATGAAGGACGTTAGAAGGTAATGTGTATACAGCACAAAAAGAGGACCAGTCCTGATGAAAGCATGATAATATTTACTCTCAGTATCTGATTTAACAAAAATTGGTGATGGGACAGCGATGGATGGTTGAAAGAAGGGAGACGGTTATAACAGTGTGAACAGCTGATCGTCACTCACCTAAAGAAGAAAATAGTAAAATGTAAGCATCCTTACTGAGTCCTATGTGCACATGCACCCACATGTGTGGGTGTTCTCTGAATTTATCAGTATGTTTTTGAGGAGATATGGAAAGATTGAGATCTAAGTGATAACTGTTTCTGCTGAAACGTGAAGTTTGATTATATTGGTAAATAAAAATGGACGTACACATATGATGTTGAAATATGGAGATATAAAAATGCCAGATTAAGCAGCTGAAAGACTCAAAGCTGTTTACCGACAGGACAGAGGAAATGGGAGGTGGGAAAGGAGGTAGGACATTGTCATATTTTTATTTTAACCTTGCAGTCACATTTAATTAATGTTAAATTATGTGTCTAACTTGATAAAATCAGTCAAGAATTAACAATACTAATCTTGGTTTGCCTGGGAGATGCAGTCCATTAAACATCTGAGTCTTGGTTTCAGCTGGAGTCTTGATCTCAAGGTCAGGCTATCTGCTCATTCTCGCTCTCTCGCTCTCGCTCTCTCGCTCTCTCTCTCTCTGCATCTCCCCATACTCTCTCTATATATAAAATAAATGAATGAATCTTTAAAAAAATAATCTTATAGGGCAAGTTGATTTATTTTATTAATCTCTAATATATTTACTTATTTATGGGCAAAACTGTAGATTTTGCTACAGGTTTTTAAAAAGTGCAAGTAAAGGAAATAATTAACCACCCAAGATGCTCTATCTGCATGAAGACAAATAGATAGAAATTTACAAATATCCAAACAAGATACTAAATCACTGACTAGCACTGTGTCTGATGCAAGGTATTCTTACAATAAAGGTTCAAGTAAATGAACTAGTAATGCCACTCTTTATTCACAGTCTTTGTTAGTGCTCTAGTATATTTATAGTTTGATCATTGCTTTTGATTCAGTTCTATGTGCTATGGGAAGGTGGAAATAATGCGTACTGAATGCCTAGCTCCCAAACAGTTCTTCTTCTCAGTACAGTAAGATTCATTGCATTTAAAAATGCACATTTATAAAGACATGAAATAGACCCATTAAGATTCATTAATTTACTCATTTTTTTTCATAGAACATGGAATAAGTACCTCAATCGACATTATTCTCAGATGAAAGGATGAAAAGTAGGTCACAGTCCGTACATTACAATGATTCATGGCATGTTAACAACAAATAACTACAACTCTTTTGCTTTTAATACAAAACAATTCCATTATTCTCACTTCCAGTGTGTCAGAATATTCAGAGATTTAATAATATGTCAAAAGTCAAGTAATTTTTAACTATTAACATTGGGATATGAACTTAAACTTGAAAGCAAGAGTTTCACAACAGCAAATTGTCTACTGTTCTCAGAAATAGTTGTTTCATGTATTTATCAATTGTTAGCAGACGTTGTTCTTCTAAGATCAAGGTTAATACAGTTAAGTGCATAGATCGAGACTTGATTATCCCTGAAATTCCAGAGGGTTATATTTAGCATATTGCTATGAAGAATGCCACTAATGTCAGCAGTTGGAGCACATTGCAACTCCTGAGCCCTTCATGTTAAAATGCCATTAGACAAGTTTTCTATTTTTAACTATTCTTTTTTTTTTTTTTTTTTTTTTTTTTTAAGATTTTATTTATTTGACAGAGAGAAACACAGCCAGAGAGGGAACACAAGCAGGGGGAGTGAGAGAGGGAGAAGCAGGCTTCCTGTCGAGCACGGAGCCCGATGTGGGGCTCGATCCCGGGTCTCCGGGATCATGACCTGAGCCGAAGGCAGTCGCTTAACCAACTGAGCCACCCAGGCGCCCCTATTTTTAAGTATTCTAAATAATTTAAGGTAGCTTCGAATTTAGAACCTAAAAGTTTTTAGTCTCTAGAGTCAAACTACATATTTTATTAGTGAACAAAAAGAAGTCAAGAGAAAATAAAAGACTGATGAAAAGTCAGAGAGAAGGTGGGGTCGTTTATGGGATTGTATCCACATGTGCTAACACCCAGTCCTGTGTGACTTGGACCAGAGAGGATGAAAAGGAACATTAAAGAATCACTATCAGGACTGTTGTCAATGTAGTATGTTGCTGGCTTTTGTTTCATAATAATTTTCTTATAAATTCTTGTAAAAATGGTGAAGGCCCCAACTTATTTTATTAGAAATATTTATGCTACAATAATGAGAAAATAGGCCTTTTAGACAAGTAAGATAAGTCAAAGGGGACTATTTTTAAAGCTAATTAGTGCTTGCAGCATTAAGGCTTATTTAGCTATACATAAAGCCCAAGAATAAATCATAAAATTGGGCTTATTGAAAAACGTGAGATACATATCATGTCATATGGGATGATGAAAATACATAAACAATAATGCATTGTCAAGGTTATACGTATGTGTTAGGATTTAACATATTATAGTGAGTGCACATGGTGGTGAGGAAGGTGGTGAGGAAATACACATGGTGCAGGGGAGGAAGTGAGAGTGGACATAAAGATAAATGGACAGACATCAAATATTTTTAAAAATGAGATAAAACAAGAATGGGGTTTCGCATAGCCTGCTAATCCAATAAAATATGGTTGACTGCATTCTTCGCACCTGAATTCTAAATAAGAAAATAAAATGCAAAAGCTTCTTAATATATTCTTCAATTACTTATATTCTACCTATATAATAAGTTATAATAAATAATTTGTTTATGTAGATGTTTACTTTATATGTTTGTTTATATTAAATAAAATTTTTAAAATTTATAGAAATATTAAATATATAAGTACATACTAAATTTATAAATATTAAATATATTTGCATTCCATCAAATCTCACTCTTAGAACTTAAGAATATTCATGAGAGTGAAAGTAACATTGCTGATAAAAGAGCTTTTCTGTTGGAAAGCATACCAGTTTTTTTTTTTTTACTTTAAATTTATTTTATTTTTTTCAGTGTTCAAGATTCCTTGCCCATTCCCCACACCCAGTGCTCCATGCAATAGGTGCCCTCAGTACCCACCACCAGCCTCTCCCATCCCCCACTCCCTCCCTCCAAGTCCCTCAGTTTGTTTCTGTGTCCAAAGTCTCTCATGTTTTATTTCTCTCCCTGAATTACCCTACTTCCCATTTCCTTTCCTTCTCCTACTGTCCTCTATATTACCCTTTATGTACCACAAGTAAGTGAAACCATGTGATACTTGGCTTTCTCTACTTGGCTTATTTCACTCAGCATAATTTCCTCCAATCCAGTCCATGTTGCTAGAAAAGTTGGATATTCATCCTTTCTAATGGAGACATAGTACTCCATTGTATATATGTACCACATCTTTATCCATTCATCTGTTGATGGGCACCTTGGCTCTTTCCACAGTTTGGCGATTGTGGCCATTGCTGCGATGCACATTGGGGTACATATGGCCCTTCTTTTCACTATATCTGTATCTTTAGGGTAAATATCCAGTAATGCAATTGCAGGGTCATAGGGTAGCTCTATTTTTAATTTTTTAAGGAATCTCCACACTGTCTTCCAAAGAGGCTATACCAACTTGCATTCCCACCAACAGTGTAAGAGGGCTCCCCTTTCTCCACACCCTCTCCAACACTTGTCATTTCCTGTCCTGTTAATTTTGGCCATTCTGACTGGTGTAAGGTGGTATCTCAGTGTGGTTTTGATTTGAATTTCCCTGATAGCTAGTGACGCTGAACATTTTTTCATGTGTCTGTTAGCCGTTTGTATATCTTCTATGGAGAAGTGCCTCTTCATGTCTCTTGCCCATTTTTTGATGTGTTCATCTTCTTATTGGATGTTGAGTTTGAGTAGTTCTTTATAGATCTTGGATACCAGCCCTTTGTCTGTAGTGTCATTTGCAAATATCTTCTCCCATTCTGTGGGTTGCCTCTTTGTTTTGTTGACTGTTTCCTTTGCTGTACAGAAGCTTTTTATTTTGATGAAGTCCTAGAAGTTCATTTTCTCTTTTGTCTCCTTTGCCTTTGGAGACGTGTC
>PITA01007028.1:41428-95270 GCA_004023965.1 Spilogale gracilis | reverse complement strand
TTTTTTGTTTTTTAATTTATTTGACAGAGAGAAACACAGCCAGAGAGGGAACACAAGCAGGGGGAGCGAGAGAGGGAGAAGCAGGCTTCCCGCTGAGCAGGGAGCCCAATGTGTGGGACTCGATCCCGGGTCTCCGGGATCATGACCTGAGCTGAAGGCAGTCGCTTAACCAACTGAGCCATCCAGGCGCCCTAGTGTGATAAGTTCTTTATAGATTTTGGATGCTAGCCCTTTATCTGATATGTCATTTGCAAATACATTCTGCCATTCTGTCAGTTGTCTTCGTTTTGTTTCCTTTGCTGTGCTTTTGATCTTGATGAAGTCCCAGTAGTTCATTTTTGCCCTTGCTTCCCTTGCCTTTGGTGATGTTTCTAGGAAGAAGTTGCTGCAGCTCAGGTCAAAGAGGTTGCTGCTTGTGTTCTTCTTAAAGATTTCAGTGGATTCCTGTCTCACATTGAGGTCTTTCATCCATTTTGAGTCTGTTTTTGTGTGTGGTGTAAGGAAATGGTCCAGTTTCATTCTTCTGCATGTGGCTGTCTAATTTTCCCCACACCATTTGTTGAAAAGACTGTCTTTTTTCATTGGACGTTCTTTCCTGCTTTGTCGAAGATTAGTTGACCATAGAGTTGAGGGTTGGGCTCTCTGTTCTTTTCCACTGATCTGTTTTTGTGCCAGTACTGTACTGTCTGGATGATTACAACTTTGTAATAGAGCTTGAAGTCTGGAATTGTGATGCTGCCATCTTTGGTTTTCTTTTTCAACATTCTTCTGACTATTTGGGGTCTTTTTGGTTCCATTTAAGTTTTAGGATTATTTTTTCCATTTCTTTGAAAAAATTGATGATATTTTGATAGGGTTTGCAGTAAATGTATAGATTGCTTTAGGTAGCATAGACATTTTCATAATATTTGTTCTTCCAATCCATGAGCATGGAACATTTTTCCATTTCTCTGTGTCTGCCTCAATTTCTTAAATGAGTACTCTATAGTTTGCTGAGTATAGATTCTTTGCCTCCTTGGTTAGGTTTATTTCTAGGTATCTTATGGCTTTGGGTACAATTATAAATGGGATCAACTCCTTAATTTCTGTTTCTTCTGTCTTGCTGTTGGTGTATAGGAATGCAACTGATTTCTGTGCATTGATTTTATATCCTGACACTTTACTGAGTTCCCATAAGAGTTCTAGGAGTTTTTGAGTGGAGTCTTTGGGTTTTCCACATAAAGTATCATTTCATCTGCAAAGAGTGAGAGTTTGATGACTTCTTTGCCGGTTTGGGTGCCTTTTATTTTTGTTGTCTGATTTTGTCTGATTGCTGAGGCTGGGACTCCTAGTACTATGTTGAATAGCAGTGGTGATAGTGCACAGCCCTGCCATGTTCCTGACCTTAGGGGAAAAAGCGCTCAGTTTTTCCCCAGTAAGAATGATATTCGCTGTGTGTTTTTCATAGGTGACTTTGATGATACTGAGGTATGTACCTTCTATCCCTGCACTGTGAAGCGTTTTGATCAAGAAAGGGTGCTTGCTGTACTTTGTCAGATGCTTTTTCAGCATCTATTGAGAGTATCATATGATTTTCTTTCTTTTATTAATGTATTGTATTACATTCATTTATTTTCAGATATTGAACCAAACTTGCAGCCCAGGAATAAATCCCACTTAGTTATGGTGAATAATCCTTTTAATGTACTGTTGGATCCTATTGGCTAGTATTTTGGTGAGAATTTTTGCATTTGTGTTCATCAAGGATATTGATCTGTAATTCTCCTTTTTGATGGCGTCTTTGTCTGGTTTGGGGATCAAGGTAATACTGGTCTCATAGAATGAGTCTGGAAGTTTTCCTTCCATTTCTATTTTTTGGAACAGTTTCAGGAGAGTAGGTATTAATTCTTCTTTAAATATTTGGTAGAATTCCCCTGGGAAGCCGTCTGGCCCTGGGCTATTGTTTGCTGGGAGATTTTTGATAACTGCTTCAATCTCCTTACTGGTTATGGGTCTGTTCAGGTTTTCTGTTTCTTCCTGGTTCAGTTTTGGTAGTTCATATGTCTCTAGGAATGCATCCATTTCTTCCAGATTGTCAAATTTGCTGGTATAGATGCTCATAGTATTTTCTTATAATTTTTTTAATGATTTTATTTATTTATTGACACAGAGAGAGATCACAAGTAGGCAGAGAGGCAGGCAGAGAGAGAGAGGAGGAAGCAGGCTCCCTGCCGAGCAGAGAGCCCGATGTGGGGCTCGATCCCAGGACCCTGAGATCATAACCTTAGCTGAAGGCAGAGGCTTAACCCCCTGAGCCACCCAGGCACCCTTATTAATTATTTTAAAGAACTAGCTCCTAGTTTTGTTGATTTGTTCTGCTATTCTTTTGGTTTCTATTTCATTGATTTGTACTTTGATCTTTATTATTTCTCTTCCGTTGGGTTTAGGCTTGCTTTCTTTCTCTTTTTTTTTTAAGATTTTATTTATTTATTTGAGAAAGAGAGTCACAGAGAGAGAGAACACAAGCAGGGAGTGGGAGTGGGAGAGGGAGAAGCAGACCTCCTGTTGAGCAGGGAGCTCGATGCGGGGTTCAGTCCCGGGACTCCTGGGATCATGACCTGAGCTGAAGGCAGATGCTTAGCAACTGAGCCACCCAGGCACCCTGGGTTTAGGCCTTCTTTGATATTCTTTCTCCAGCTCCTTTAGGTATAGGGTTGGGTTGTGTACTTGAGACCTTTATTGTTTCTTTTTTTTTTTTTTAATATTTTTTTAAAATTTATTTGACAGAGAGAAACATAGCCAGAGAGGGAGCACAAGCAGGGGGGGTGAGAGAGGGAGAAGCAGGCTTCCCACCCAGCAGGGAGCCCGATGTGGGACTCGATCCCCGGTCTCCGGGATCATGACCTGAGCCAAAGGCAGTTGCTTAACCAACTGAGCCACCCAGGTGCCCCATCTTTCTTGTTTCTTGAGAAAGGCTTGTATTGCTATATACTTTCCTCTCAGGACTGCCTTTGCTGTGTCTCAAAGATTTTGGACAGTTGTCTTTTCGTTTTCATTTGTTTCCTTGAATTTTTAAAATTCTTCTTTAATTTCCTGGTTGACCCATTCATTCTTTAGTAGGATGTGCTTTAGCCTCCATGTATTTGAGTTCTTTCCAACTTTCCTCATGTGGTTGAGTTCTATTTTCAAAGCATTGTGGTCTGAAAATGTGCAAGGAATGATGCCAGTCTTTTGGTACCTGCTGAGACCTGATTTGTGACCCAGAATGTGATCCATTCTGGAGAGTGTTCCATGTACACTAGAGAAGAATGTGTATTCTGTTGCTTTGTGATGGACTCTTCTGAATATATCTGTCATGTCCATCTGGTTCAGTGTGTCATTTAAAGCAAAAGCCTTCCTCTCTTACACACTTGGAGGCAGATGGTACTTGGCCTGGAGTCATCTTCAGGGATTCCTCATTCACATATCCTCAACCAACTGGCACTTCTTGGACAGCTCTATAACCCTATGACATCTTGTCTGGTAGTCTGTCCAGCATGCGGGCTTTAGAGTAGCTGGATATCTTAGATGGTGATTCTGGAGTCCAGGCGGAGAGTGTCAGGCAGAAGTTTTATCACTTTTATGACCTGTGATCACCTTTTATGACCTTACTCAGTGTCACTTCTGCTTCATTCTCTTCATGGGGAGGAGAATTAGACTCTATGTTTGATGGGAGTAGGATCAAAGAATGTATAAACATGTTTTAAAAAACAAAATGTTCCACACGTACACCTATCAAAAAGTTATGAAAGCTAGAATATAGATGGTTATGCTTTATTAGAGCAGGTTTTTTTTTTCCGCATTCATGGGGTAGAGGTAGGTGATCACCTCCCTTCATTTAATGTTCAAGAGTGGACCTGTGTGGATGCCTCTGTGGCTCAGTCCATTAAACCTCTGCCTTCAGTTCAGGTCATGATCCCAGGGTCCTGGGATTGAGTCCTGCATCCAGTTCTCTGCTCAGTGGGGAGCCTGCCTCTCCCCCTGCCTTCCGCTTTCCTGCTATGCTCTCTTTCTCTGATAAATAAATAAATAAATAGATAGATAGATAAAATCTTTAAGAAAAAAAGGGTGGAGGTGTGGAAGAGCTGTAGAAGGAGACTTAACAGCAACAGACACCTCTTTTCTTTAGAGAGAGAGACAAAGATAGGTCCTGGAAGCTTTGGACTTGGCATTCTTTTTCCTTTTGTATGAGAGTAGGCATAATGGTGCTTCCATCCCAAAAGAGAAAACAAAAGATACAAAGAAAGAAGAAAAACTATCAAACTATAGAAAATTCTACCATTTATAGATGTGTTTGAATCTCCGGATAACATTTTTGTAAGGATTTAAGAGTAGGTGTGCCTGTTTGTCATATTCAGTTTCATTTGGATTAGTTTAGCTAGCTTTCTTAATGCTGGCAAGGATACTTCTAAGGGAAAATTTGAAAAGTGGGTAGGTGATAGAAATGATTTTAAATTTGAGGACTCCAGAGCAAGTGGTAAAGCAGGTTATAAGAGACTTTGAATAGCATTAAGGAATGGTCTCTAGAACTGCTCTACTGCCTGAACCCTTCTGAAAAGATTTTGCTCACCTTATAGAGTGAGCTGGCTCTGGAGCTAAAATATTCAGAAAAGTTGGGGTATTATATGGTATGTGTTATAGAGGCTATTGTGTTATTTGTTCTCCCTTTTCTCACTAGATGAAAGAAAGGTGGCAGTGAATAAGTTTTGCTGTATTTATTTATGGTCGAACAACCAATGTGAATATTGCATTTTTGTGTTCTTTCCATTTTGTTCTCTTTTTCTTTTGCTTCTTTCTTCACCTTTCTTTCTGAATTTGTACATCATGAGAGATTGACCCAAATTCTCTGATGATCTGAGAGAAGAAGACAGCTTAGGGAATAAGAAGTTGTTATAGAATTAGCTGCCTGCCATACTCCTCCCATTTCTAGAGAACAAATGCTTGTATTTAATCACTTACTTGTTTTATTTTTCTTGTTTTCCAGATTTATATACATTGTTGAATTGAGGGTAGAGAGAAAAAGCTGTTAAATGATTCAGTTATTTTTTTACTTGAACTTGAAAGATGCTTTTACAAAAGCTTTGATAGAATCCTCTAAACACATACCAGTTGGTGGTGGTATAAAAACCTTCAGAAGAGTAAGGAAAGAAAATTTTGGAATGAGTTACATTCCCAAGAAGGAGGATAGTACATACCTATCTTAAATTTCTGAAAATACAAAGACTTCTCACTATAGTTCTTTAACCTCAGTTGCCAACTTAGAAGAGGCAATATCTCCTTTTGGGATTAGCCTTCTATAACTCTTTCACTTGTTTTGTTTATCTACATTCCCCCCCTTTTTTCCCCTACTTGGCACGTATTACCAAATGAAAAGTACCTGTTGGTTTGGAGGGAGTAGTGAGGAGAAGAAAGGGTTAATTTTTCATGCTTTTAAATCCGCTAATATTACTTATCTAATTTCAACTAGAGGAAAACTTATCTTTTAAAATATTTAATGCATGATATGCTGCATGCATTATGTATTAATTTTGAGAATTATAATATAGTAGCATGGATTTATGAATGACATGGACAGCAAATTATTTCCAACCTAAATTGCTCTGTTCGTTTTTGGACAAAATAATTACTTGCTAGAGTAATATTTTTCTGACATATTATAAGCCAGAAGAGTGGTTTGGAAGGATCTGAATGAATGCTGAGTATAAAGGTTTTTGGTACAAGTTGATTTTACTCTTTCTTCCTTGAAGTGTCAGGGGATTAGTTTGATCCTGTGTAAGGAAGAAAGCTGCTTTGTGAAATCCGTAATTCTGTAGAGACTGGTAGTCGTAGAGATATTTTTAATTTGGGTCTTAGGAAGCCAGAAGATCCGAGCATTAATACACCTTTTCCTAATGAGTTGAGAACATGTTGTTTTAATGTTTAGCTTGGATATTGAATTCTGGTTTTGTCTTTTTAAGCTGCATATGTATTTTTGGATCAAGTTGGTTTGTATTTAATCATTCTGTCCTTTAATGCGACACACACCAATAGAAGAAAACTATTATTTTGGAAACAACAGATGTTGTTTATATTCTTATGATTGTACAGATGTTGACTGGCAAAAAAATCTTTTGGATTAGAAAAAACATTGTCAAATGTAGATTTTTAGTTCAGATTGAAGATGTACCATCTATTTTATTGGGACTGTAATTAACAAAAGTAGTTCAGACAAAAGATTCTCTAAGTATTTCTGAAATGATGAAGTTTCTTTTTTTTAGACAGTGCTGTATTTACACTATGCATCAGGGAAAAACCTTGAGAATATCATTCAAATGTTTTTTTTAGTTATAGGATCTTTCAAGAATGACCAATAACAGACACCTTGGTGGCTCAGTGGGTTAAAGCCTCTGCCTTTGGCTCAGGTCATGATCTCAGGGTCCTGGGATGGTGGCCCGCATCGGGCTCTCTGCTCAGCGGGGAGCCTGCTTCCTCCTCTCTGTCTGCCTACTTGTGATCTCTCTCTGTCAAATAAATAAATGAAATCTTAAAAAAAAAAAAAAAAAGAATTACCAATAACATTGACTGGTCCTTAGAGTCTTAAAATTTCAGAACTGAGAAGTGACAAGGCATGTTTTGTCTGGCCTTCCTTAAATATATATGTAGTAAAAAGGATATTTCGCTTCCTTGAGCTTTTGCATTAAAATATTCATTTTCCGGGGCGCCTGGGTGGCTCAGTTGGTTAAGCGGCTGCCTTCGGCTCAGGTCATGATCCCGGAGACTCGGGATCGAGTCCCACATCGGGCTCCCTGCTCGGCGGGAAGCCTGCTTCTCCCTCTCTCACTCCCCCTGCTTGTGTTCCCTCTCTGGCTGTGTTTCTCTCTGTCAAATAAATAAAATCTTTAAAAAAATAAAATAAAATAAAATATTCATTTTCCATGATATCTACTACATACTGTATGAAATTTATTATTAAGAAATTAAAAATTAGGCAAATCATGATTTTCACACAAATATAAAATGCACACATGTAAAAGATGTTATTAACTTGTTACTTAATTGGAGAGCCTGTGAGATACTACAAGTCGCTCAAAGAAGAATTCAAGTACCACAGACATAAGGATCAAGAATGCTGAAATGAATTTACAAATTGACGCAAAACTGGCTTTATTTTACAGGGACATGAGGGAACTCATTCCTCCTTCCACTAGACAGAATTTATGTGCATGTGTATGGATAAGACTCCTTGGCATTGCTATCAGTTATCTACAACTTACAGTTATATGATAGCTCAAAGATCATGGAGGAGGCAAATCTGACAGCATCAGTTATCTAGGAAAGGAACACATTACACAATGCCTGGTTTTCCATTGAAGATAACCTAGTGATCTTTTTGATCCATTTCAGTCTTTTGCAGTTTTCATAAAAGAACAAAAATAAATGGGTCTGTATTCCAGTTTTTGAAAATTCTATGTCTGTTAGTATTAGGGCCTTACTATTACTTCTTGTAAATAAAGTCAGTTTTCGAAATGAAAGAAAATTCAGTTATTCTTAGATCATTTTCTGATATTTTGAATAGTAGAGTACTTCCTTAGGTTAGTGTTGAATTTTGGACTTTTTAAAATTGAGGTATAATTGATATATAACATTATATTAGCTTTGAGCATACAACATGATTTGATTTTATACACACACACCCAGCAAAATGATCACCACAATAAATCTAGTTACCCCTACTATCACCATATAAAGTAAAAAAAAAAAAAATTTTTTTCCTGTGATGAGAGCTTTTAAGATTTGTTCTCTTAGCAGGTTTCAAATATGTGCTGCAATATTTTGACTATAGTCAATTTTGAAATATTTACAGATATTTAAATTGTAGCTTCAAGTGGTTAGGTAGCAAGCCCTGTGACTCCCCAATGCCTAATATTTTATAGCTACTCAATGAATAAAGAACATTAGTAATAATTTGAAGGGAGGTAGAACTCACCTGGCTTATTATAGTTTTATTTATTTATTTTTTTTAAAGATTTATTTGAGAGAGAAAGAGTGAGATCACAAGCAGGGGTGAAGGGTAGAGGGAGAAGCAGACTCCCTGCTGAGCTGGGAGCCCGATGTGGGACCTGATCCCAGGAGCCTGGGATCATGACCTGAGCCACAGATGCTTAAAGGACTGAGCCAACCAGGTGCCCCTAGTTTTTAGTTTTTAAAAAAGATTTTCTTTATTTATTTGAGAAAGAGCAGGCTCATGCACCTGAGGCGAGGCTCCGTCCCAGGACCCTGAGATCATGACTTGAGCCAAAGGCAGATGCCTAAGTGACTGAGCCATTCAGGCACCCCTCTATTATAGTTCTTAAAAGTACATATTAATTTATTGCAACTCCAGCAACTTCCATTCTAAATACTTTTTTTTTCTAAATACTTTTTTACTTGGGTAGTTGACCCCACTGAGGGGAGGGCATGGAGTTGTCATTATCTACTCCAAATTCGTGTCTAATTTAATTGGACCTTTTCCGCCTCGTGACTTTTTATTCCCTTGCACATTCCTGATTTTGAAGCAGCAGTGTGGTATAGTGGAAAGAAATAGCATTTGTAGTCTCATAGGCCTGGTTTGAATCACTACCACATTATTTACCAGCTGTTAGATCTTGGGAAAGACTCACAGTTCTTCAGACTCTTCAATTAAATAAATAATAAATAATAAACAGGATTATATGGAATTTATGTATAAAGGATGTAACAGTGCCTGGCACTGGTGGGCAATAAATGTTAGTTTTCTTATCTATTCCTGTCAAGTCCTCCTGCTTTCTTTTCTGTTTCCATTACTAAAATAATTGGAGTCACTTGGTTTGATCTTCCTCATCTTCCTTCCAGCTCTGTATTTCTTTGTCTTTTGTTTCAGAAGGTTATCTCACAAGGATGTTGTGAGGATTAAAGAAGATAATGTGTATGAAATTGTTTAGTGCATTTCCTAGAACATATTTGGCATTAGATCGATTAATTGAATCTGAATTAAGGTTAATTTTACTTCTATTTTTTTTTACTTCTACAAGTATTACTCTTCTCCCTAGTATGTGTGATTATCTCTTCTTTCAAAAAGTATTCCCTGGGACGCCTGGGTGGCTCAGTTGGTTGGGCCACTGCCTTCAGCTCAGGTCATGGTTCTGGAGTCCTAGGATCGAGTCCCACGTTGACCTCCCACTCCGGTTCCACGAGGAGTCTGCTTTTCTCCTCTCATCTCTCTCTCACCCACTCTCTCTGTTTCTCTCTCTCTTAAATAAATAAATAAAATCTTTTAAAAAAAAGTATTCCCTGTTTTTTTGGGAAAGCTTCTTTTGCTTGGCCTTGCTATAATACCCTATTTCTTTCATTCCTTTATTGTCACACTTCTCAACTGAATAGATAAGGGCTTTGGCCTCCACTTTTCTACTACCTACTCTCACATTAAACCTCTGCATTCTGCCATGGGGTGGCTCAGTCTTTAAGCGACTGCCCTCTGCTCAGGTCATGATCCCAGGGTCCTGGGATTGAGCTCCACATCGGGTTCCCTGCTTGGCGGAAAGCCTGCTTCTCCCTCTCCCACTCCCTCTGCTTGTGTTCCCTCCCTTGCTGTGTCTCTCTCTGTCAAGTAAGTAAAATCTTAAAAAACAAAAACAAAATAAAAAACCCTCTGCATTCTGATATACTATAACTTTCCCCTGCATCTGAAACAGCCCCCTCCCAGTCAGGCTCCCACAAGGCCTAAATGTAGTAAGCATTCAAGGGATATTAGTTGAGTAATGAATGAAATGAGGAGCTTTAGAGTACTAATACTGAGAGTTCTCTAATATTTTCAGTCATGGGTTTTAAGGAAATCTCGTAAGAAACTATTATACCTAAACTCAATTTAACTGGATGCTCATGTATAGAGTGCATTTTATTGTTTTTCTAAGACCCCATGGTTTGTGTCAGATTCAGAAAGAAATTTTAAATACTATGTTTTAGAGAAAGTTTAACTGTCAGAAGTTCATAAAAAATAGTAAAATCAGCTATTCATCGAAGTAGTAATTAGTAAAAATTTACTGTGCACACGCCAAAAAGACAGTTTGCAAACTGGGAGCTCCAACCAAAACATGGAATTGAGGCTTAGAGATATATTGTTATAAAGCAGCTTATATAGTATGAAGGCAATGAGTATTCTTTATTGTGTTTGGTTACAATATTAGAATTTTCTCAAATGAAAGAGAATTGGTGGGCGCCTGGGTGGCTCAGTGGGTTAAAGCCTCTGCCTTCGGCTCAGGTCATGATCCCAGGGTCCTGGGATTGAGGCCCGCATCAGGCTCTCTGCTTGGCAGGGAGCCTGCTTCCTCCTCTCTCTCTGCCTGCCTGTGATCTCTCTGTCTGTCAAATAAGGAAATAAAATCTTTAAAAAAAAGAGAGAGAGAATTGGTTAGCAGATACCTCATATCAGTTTTGGGGAATATTTAAGGTTTGCTTTTGATTTACAGAGTCATAACCAAGAAATGACCCAGGTCAAAATAACCTTGCTTGTCTTGCAAAATAAGCTAAATTAAGCTTTGCTTATATGGCTAACTGGTTTTGTCTGCTAGGGAATTTTTCCCAAGTCTGGTCTCCATGTGTGTTTGATTTTAATAGTTCCCTCCCTTTTGGTTATTCTGTTCAGCAGGCTAAGAACATGACCAACCAGTAGTGTTAGCTCAGTTACCAGTGTTGATGTAGTCAGGTCGAAGAATCACGTATTCACTGTTTCCATTAAATGAGTTGTCAGGCTGTAGGGCCATGTAGTCACCATCTTCATCATTTATAGTTATTGCTGATTTCATCCAGTTGCTTGATCCTTACGGATACTACTTGGTGTACAAGTGGCTGCTGACAGGCATTTAAACTGGAGAGCATGCGACACTTGAGGAAGGTTTAACGTGGTGACTGTAAGGAGAAAAGTAGCCAAAAATGGAAAAATTCCAGGGTTTAACAGTGGAACAGGTCTGCGGAAGAGGTGTCACTTATTGGATGAAAAAATTTTATCGGGTATTTAAAATCCTTCACATTTTGGATAATAATTCATGATTTGTCAGCCTAGAGGCAACATTTCTTACCAATTCTAGCACATGTACCTCTTGTTGAGCAGAGAGAGCATCAGGGACTATCCTATTTTGGAGTATCACTGGAGATAAACCATTTATTTCAGATCGTACTACTATTTGTTTGTTTGTTTATCTATCTATCTATCTATCTATTTATTTATTTTTGACAGAGAGAAACACAGCCAGAGAGGGAACATAAGCAGGGGGGAGTGAGGGAGTGAGAGAGGGAGAAGCAAGCTTCAGATTGTACTACTTTAAGAGCAGTAGGGTATTCTTAAAGATTTTTTTTAAAGATTTTATTTATTTATTTGAGAGAGAGATCACAAATAGGCAGAAATGTAGGCAGAGAAAGAGGGGGAAGCAGACTGCCCCCTGAGCAGAAAGCCCGATGTGGGATTCAGTCCCAGGACTCTGAGATCTTGATCTGAGCCCAAGGCAGAGGCTTAACCCTCTGAGCCACCCAGATGCCCAATTCTTAAAGCTTTTTATTTACTTTTATTTATTTATTTTTTTAAATATTTTATTTATTTATTTGACGGAGAGAGATCACAAGTAGGCAATGAGGAAGGCAGAGAGAGGAGGAAGCAGGCTCCCTGCTGAGCAGAGAGCCTGATCCTGGCCTTGATCCCAGGACACTGAGATCAGGACCTGAGCTGAAAGCAGAGGCTTTAACCCACTGAGCCACCCAGGCGCCCTCTTAGGGCTTTTTAAAAAATAGTTGCAGACATACTAAAAAGTGATTTTTCTAATTCATTAACTCTCAAGTGAGGAAAAAATATTCTGACAAACATGAAAACTGGAGCTTTTTTGAGTGATAGGATTCAAGAGTACATGGGAAGCTCACTTACAAGGAGTTACTTTACGTATAAACGATCCTAAGTTTATAATTTGACTAGTAATCAAGGAGTCAGATTTAGTCATTTGGGGTATAAAATATGCTATACCACATCATCCAGACCATTTGGGTGGAAAACCTCTGTATATTGTGTTATTACCACAGTGGGTATATTACTGGGTATTATTAAGAGAGAGAGTTAGGGTGGATCCCATGACCCACTGATCAGGGGCAACATGGACATCATGGTTATTCTTTGTCATATAGACATCAGCACACTCCCATCTTGAATGCTTGTGGCTTAAATTTAGATAGGAACAAAAAACATTCCTATGGATTTGTCTTAGTAGTCCGTGTATCATGTTTTTGTTGATAAAGGATTGGTTTCCTGTCCAGTGGTGCCTAAAATATTGGTTTATCTGATAGGTGAAACTGTTACTTTATATAATGAGGTTATGGAGGCATTCCATTTGCCTACAGATTTTTTCATTGATCTGGTATACAGCTTCAGTAATTTCTTTGGTGAGATAATTAAAGGCATGAAAAAAATAAAGGTATCATCATGCTCTAATTTTAAATCTGGGTCATTATATTTAGGAGTCTAGTCTCCTGCATCTGAGTCAAACCAAAGCATTTGATTATAGAGTGAGTCTAGAACATGCTCCAAATCAGGTCCAGCACCATTAAGGTTCTCTATGCATAGGAACAGGTTACCAGCAATGAAATTTACAGTGGTTATGGGCCAGGCTTTGGCTTCTAAGGCTTCTTCCCAGTGTCAGATTAATGGCCGTAAGTATTAGTTGAATGACCAAGGGAAGGATATCAGACCTTTTCCATAAAGCCATTTCCTGAATTAGTCATTCAGGTGTATATAGAAGCTGGTTCTAATATATTACTTGGGAGTCTTCCTGAGCATTTGTTTATTTATTGGAGAGAGAAAGAAAGAGAGAGAGAGCGTGAGAGTGGGGCAAGGAGCAGAGGGAGACTCCTCACTGAGCTGGGAGCCCAATGAGGGGCTTGATCCCACGACCCTGAGATCATGACTTGAGCCAAAGGCAGTTGCTTAACTGGCTAGCCACCCAGGCACCCCCTTCCTGAGCATTTAAATGGTCCCATAATCAACAATAATTTTGATTCATAAAAGAAAGTATTTGTTGGGTGGTGGACTTTAGTAGGTGTTTAGTGTAGCTGGGGAAAATTTCCAACACAAAGAGAAACTTAAGTTTAAACATTTTGAGTTAATTTAATTGTAGTAATATAGAACAATTATTATAAGTTCTAGAAATAAATGAGAATTCTGCTGAATCTTGTTCTGTGATCTTGGGCAGAGGCTGTCTATGCCAGGCTGTTTGCTTCAAGGGAAGACTTTCTTCTGGAAGTCCTTCATTTTTAGTTAGCTGTAGGCTGACAAGTTCAAGAGTTGGAGGAACTCTTATTTAATTGAGAGTCATGGACGCATGTTCAATACCCTGTAATTTAACTGCTATTTGAGAAGTGAAGGGCTGTGGTTGGGCCCTTTTCCATTGAGATTCAGCTGCTGGTTTTCGTTGTTGTCTCTTCCAAAACACCTGTCTCTGGGTTCCAGAGTGTAGGGTACAAAGTTCTCATCATGTGGAAGGTCTCTAAAAGCCTCTTGATCTATTGAAAATAAGCTTTTGAATATTTTATTAGTGCTTTACAGTTTTGGGTCATATTAGAATTTACATGGGCAGGATGTACATGGGGTCCGATCATCAAGAGCATGGATCATCCAGTGATGATTTTATAAGGTATCCATTTGGTTTCCCCAAAAGGTGTTGATCTTTAAGTCATATGCTTAAGAGTAACACTTTAGGCCCTGGTAATCCTGTGGTTTCAGACAGTTTTGCCAGTTTGCTGTTCAGAATGCTGTCAATATGTTCAGCTTTCCCTGAAGACTGAGGAGGATATGGATGTGATAGTATACAATGTCTGAATAACCTTGTTTAACTATTTTATAACTTGTCCAGTAAAGTGAGTGCTTCTCTTTTTCTTGATTTTTTAAAGATTTTATTTATTTATTTATTTATTTATTTATTTATTTATGTATGTATGTATGTATGTGTGTGTGTGTGAGAGAGAGAGAGAGCGCGAGCGAGCGAGCACAGGCAGGGGGAAGAGCAGGCAGAGGGATAAACAGGTTCCCTGCCCAGCAGAGAGCATGATGTGGCGCTCTATTCCAGGACCCGGGGATCGTGACCTGAGCTGAAGGCAGAGGCTTCGCTAACTGAACCAGCCAGCGCCCTTCTTTTTTTTTTTTTTTTTTTTTTTTAAGATTATTTATTTAAGAAAGAGAGACAGAGCATACCTGTTCATGAGCAGGGTGAAGGGCAGAGGAGAGGGAGAGAATCGCAGGCAGACTCCTTGCCAAGTGCAAAGCTCAACACAGGGCTCCATCTCACTTCAGTTAGAAGGTTAACCAATTGAGCCTCACAGGTGCTCCTGGGAAAACATTTTCTAATGATTTCTTTGCTCCAGTAGCAGCACCAGTTTTCTGACAGGGGATAACGTTAATCCACCTAGAAAATAGATATAACAGGTACATATTGATAACCCTTAGAAGGAGATAATTCAGTGAATGTTATAAATTCAGGTTTAGATGTTCTAATGGTTTGGATGGTGGGGGAGCAACCCCCAAAGCTTCTTTAGTAGTTTTACTTGGGTTATATGATTAATGTTAACCCATTAAGCACTGATTATAAACCTGTTACGCCAACTTAGAACAATCACACCACCAATATTTTTACATAATTTGGGTCATTTTATCAATTCGTGGTGGATAGTCAGGTGCAGTGCTCGTAAGAGTGGCAGTTTGAGAAATTCAGGAAGTACCAGATAACCATTTGGGCTGCCAGGGTTCTCTTTTTTTCATGAAACTCACATCCTTAATGGTGCCATTTTTATTTTCTTTTCTATTATCTAACACAGCTTTGTGTCTGTAACATAAGTTGTCATAAGTAATGTGATTTGGATCTTAGAAAGTTTATTTAAATTACGGAGTTTTGGTACATTAGGAATTTCTTGAATTAACAGCCTTAGCATGAAAGTTAATCATAACATTTCCCTGATATTTGGGGTGTGATTGGTGGGTCTGAGCCTCAGTTTCGATAATAGCAATTTGTGAAAATATTAACAGTGCAGAAAGGAAATCAGCAATGTGAGGTCCATTTTTTTTAGGTGAATCATTTGATGTTAAAAATCCTCTGTTTTCAGGGCACCTGGGTGGCTCAATGGGTTAAAGCCTCTGCCTTCAGCTCAGGTCGTGATCTCAGGGTCCTGGGATCGAGGCCACATCGGGCTCTCAGCTCAGCAGGGAGCTTGCTTCCTCCTCTCTCTCTGCGTGCATCTCTGCCTACTTGTGATCTCTGTCAAATAAATAAGTAAGTAAATAAATAAAATCTTAACATCGGGCTCTCAGCTCAGCAGGGAGCTTGCTTCCTCCTCTCTCTCTGCGTGCATCTCTGCCTACTTGTGATCTCTGTCAAATAAATAAGTAAGTAAATAAATAAAATCTTAAAAAAAAGTCCTCTGTTTTCAGAGCATGCCAAACAAAGACATGGCCCACTTCAAAAGCATACCTACTGTCATTGTAAATATTTGCAGTTTCTCTTTTTGCTAATTTACATGCACAAGTGAGGACAAATAATTCTGCAGATCAGGCTGAGTTAAACTGAAGAAGGATTCCTCTTTCTGTTAATTCGTATCGAGTATTTGCAGTATATCCAGCTTGATATTTCCCTTCAGAATTTTTTGGCATAAGAACCATTAACATAGAGTACTAAATCTGGATTGGCTAATGGAGGTTTTTATAAATTTGATCTAGAAGTCAGATTTTGAGAGACCAGTTCAATGCAATTATTAGTTTCTTTTTTATTAGGTAAGGGTAGAATGGTAGCCGAATTTAAGGAGTTAGTGAGGACGACTAAGAAATGCTGAGTTCACTTAGTTTAATTTGGTGTATCATGAAGAACTTGAAGATTTAAAATATTTCTTTGGACAAATTCTGAAGAAGAGTCTACAATTTTAGCAGCTGCAGCAACTGCCTATGAACAATTTGAATATATCCTGGCTACCAGGCCCAGTTGTAAACTATAAGCTACAAGTCTATTTTTTCTTCCATGTTCTTGTGTAAGGGCTCCCAGTATGAACATGCATGAACAATGTAAAAGGTTTGGTATAGTTTGGGAAGCCAAAGGAGGCTTGTGAGCGTTGTTTGATTTCCGTAAAGGCTTCCTTATATTTTGTTTCCTAAGGAAGTTGTTCCTGAGTATTATTTTTAGTTCATAGAGTGGAGAGGTCAGTAAGGAAAAATTCCTGACCCAGGATTGCTAATATCCTGCAAGTCCAAGGAGCCTTTGAGTGGTTTCTTAGTCGTGGGTCTGGAGTGATTTGGGATGGTACTTACTCTTTCTGGAAACAGAAAGAGTCCTTTTCCTGATAAATCATGACCAACATAATGTACCTTTTCTTGTGAAAATTGAAGTTTATCTTTGTTTGTTTGTTTGTTTCCACTGCATTTATTACTAATATTAAAAAAATGTTAAAAAGAAAAAAAATTCATTCTCAGTTCTTCAACAGCGCTCATCCTTCCCTCTTGCCTACATAACTCCTGAACCATTTCCTCAGGGCCAGTTCAAAACTGAACCTGTTCACTGCTGTTTTCACAGAAAACAACCAGTGCCAGTGATGTAGGGAACAAGGTTAGATAAGGGCGATAGTACTGTCCAGGTTCCACCCAAAGGTAGGCCGGATGGAGATTCACAGAATTCAGACGAAAGCGCTGGTGGCCTCACAATGATGTACTCTAACTAAAGTGGGCTGGAGAGGAAATAGGGTAGCCCATCAGAGGCTTCAGAGGACATCTCATGGGTTTGTGTCAAACCCAGAAAAACCAACACCAGGAGAATGGGGAGACGAGGGAGGCAGTCTTGTGGAAAGTTTCACAATTCTCCCGTATCGGGAGGTGCTGAAAGTCTAGAGGGCATGGAGAGCCTCACTCATTTTGGCAGAAAAACTTACTCTAGTGTTCGGAAGTCACAAAGATGCCATGGACACTAGGAAAGGCTACATATGAAGGGATGCACAGCTTCACAAAGCACAGTAATCACAGACCAGAGCGGTGGAGATCATGCTACTGACGCAGAAACTACAAAATCCAAAAGCAGGGAGAGTCTGCACCAGACATCCATACTTGACCCCAGGTCAACCTGGTGAATTTCACAGAGCAACTGGCAACTTTGGGGGTAGGGGCTGTCACATAAAAATGACTTAAAACAAGCAATTAGAAGAAGGAAATGGTAAGAAACAGCTCTAGGGCTCTCAGGAATCGAGGGCAGTACCCTGGGTGGATAGATGCACAAGAAACAGCACCAAAGAGGTTTCAGTGGTCAGTAGGCGAGGGGGAAGAGGATCCAGGAGATAGTTGAAGGGAGCAAAGTTGGAGTCCTGAAGGCGAGTCTCTGAAGGCTGGATCAGAAGAAAGCCCACACACTGGGCACCAGTGATGAAACACAGCTATGGATCCCAAACTGGGGAGGTGGCGGATAGGGGTGGGTGTCACTGACTGAGGGTGGTGGGTGGAACAGCCTCACAGTAGCCATCATAGGGCCACAGGGAAATATATGGCCACTAGGTCAGAGGACTCCTTCCAGCCTGGATAGGAAGGTACAGTCTCACAGAGGAGGTTCATTGACGCCTGGGTGGTAGAAGGCACAGAGGTCTTCATATCGACAGTGGCCCTTTTTGGCAAAGTGTCGGCAGACAGGGCAGTTAGATTTGTCTTCCATAACTTGAGGGCCATCCTTGGGCGGGCAGGTATTTTTGATAAGAGACCAACTTTTGGTTTTCTCTGCTCTTTGTGAAAGCCTCCCCTGGAAGGAACCCCATGGCCTGGTCCAGGAAAAGGAGGTTCAGTATTGGCCCCCCACCAACCACGACCATATGGGCCACACCTGGGGCCTAGGCCTCCCCAAATTGGGCCTCTGCCCCTGGGAGGAGGTGAGAGACTCAAGAGGGGTGGAATCATTGGCCCCCTTGGTCCTGGAAGACCTCTGGAAGACCTGACTTGGGGTCACCAGGCTTTCCATTTGGCCATGGGGGGAGGGCCGAGAAGGCTGAGTGGTCCGATGGGACTCCCATCCTCCTCGTCTCCAGTGTCTTCCCGCTCTGGCAGCGGGGGCTGGTGCGGTGACGGCGGCTGTTGCTGATTCTGCTTCTTTCATTTGGGCATCGTGGTTGCTGCGATGGCTGCAGCAGGATTTGGAGGGCAGTGAGGAAGGGGCATGCTGGGCTGAAGTTTATCTTAAGAGGCCATATGGCCCTTGTAAGCTAGCTGTTATAGTAGATATTTTGAGTCAGTTTCAGTTCTCTCTGGATGAAGAAAAAAGTATATCACCTACGTACTGAATCAGGGCACAATTCCTTGGAAAATTGCAGTGTACATAAATCCTGATGTAGAACTTGGGAGAAATGTGAAGGGGCCTCAGTGATTCTTTGGGGCATAACTGTCGATATTGTTGATTTTTCCAAACAAATATTGACTTTCCTTATCTACTGGGATGCTAAGGAAGGCAGGACATAGATCTGCAACCATAAACCCTTCAGAATAAGTTGAAATGTTGACAATGCAGTGTTTGGTTGGGTACTACAGGAAGCCTTGGAATTAAGTTTTATTTATACCTCTAAGATTTTGTACAAATCTCCATCTTTGGCCTTGGGGCTTTTTTATGGGTAGGATAGGAGTGTTAGTAAGAACTGGTGCAGGGAATAGTCTTTGATTTATTTTCTTAATTTTTATTTTTTATTAGTGCTTGATTTATTAAATCATCTGTTATGGGGATGAGCCCTCATATGGCTTAGGGTTTTAAGGAATACTGGGGGCAATTTGGAAGAATTTTCAAAGGATCAACCAGAATTTTAATAGGGAAAGCACTCTTAATTTTTCCTAGATCTGTGGAAGAAGAAGGCTTCAGAGAGGTCTGCAATACTTGCTTCATCATGGCATTTGTTAGCTTCTTCAGGAAAATTAGTTTGGGCTTATCTGGAAATTCCAAAGTAAATATATTTTGTCTCTTAATTTAGAAAGTAAATCTTTTCAAGAGATTTAGAGGAGCACTATCATGTAAGAAAAGGGATGATGTGCAGAGAAGGGGCCAAGGGTAAAGTTGTGGGCTCTGATAAAAGAACCTTTTGAACTTGATTGGACACTGCCACCACCAAAACATTTTTACAACTACTTTGAGGAAGTTTTTTTTTTTTTTTTTTTAAGATTTTATTCATTTGACAGAGACACTGCGAGAGGGGGAACACAAGCAGAGGGAGTGGGAGAGGAGAAGCCGGCTTTCTGCCAAGCAGGGAGTCTGATGCAGGGCTCGATCCCAGGACCCTGGCATCATGACCTGAGCCAAAGGCAGATGCTTAAATGACTGAGCCACCCTGGTGCCCCTTTGAGGAAGTTCTTGATGTGGAGTTTAAAGTGGAAGGAGTGTATAGTTTTTCCCATTTATTTCAGATTTCATTTCACTTTGGTGGTTCATAGGAATTACTGGGAGTAGCTTACTGGGCAGTACCTTAGAGCCCCATCAGTGTTGATTATTACTCTTGAGGATTTGAAGGTTGAGTGTTCTTTTTTTCTTGGATAATTAGGTTGTTTGAGGGGATGGTGCCTTTTTCAGTGTCCTTTCTGTTTACAATATTGACAAATATGCTTGTCAAGAGGGGCAGAACTTGGGCGCCTGGATGGCTCAGTGGGTTAAAGCCTCTGCCTTCGGCTCAGGTCATGATCTCAGGGTCCTGGAATCGAGGCCCACATCGGGCTCTCTGCTTGGCAGGGAGTCTGCTTCCCCCTCTCTCTCTGCCTGCCTCTCTGCCTACTCGTGATCTCTCTGTGTCAAATAAATAAATTAGAAAAAAAAAAGAGGGGCAAACTTTTCTAAAGTTAGTTCTATAGTTGTAATTGTAGGGCCATGAGTTTATTTGCTTTGATAACCCTTTTTCTCTTCTAAAATTCTTTCAAAATGCTCACCATAATGTTGGCGCTCAGAAAGGAGAGAAATCTCCCATTCCAGTTCATGTTTCTTTAGTAAATCATTAAGCTCAGGGAGAAGCCCATTAACAAAATGAGCAGAAAAGGTGATGTTAGCTTCAGAGTCCCTAAGTCCAGGATGCTGTCTAAATATTTTTTCTAAGTAAATTCAAAAGTCTGCAATTGATTTATTTCTTTTCTGTATATAGGAATATGTTAAGGCTCAGTCTGTTCTCACAGGAAAAACCCTGGGTGTAGCTTCAAGGAGCAATTGACCTACCTTTCTCTCTTTTTATTCCGTCTTTTTAGACATACTTGGGTAGGGTCTTCGGAGTCATCTTTTTTTTTTTTTTTTTTAATTGTCTTTATGGTCCTCACAGTCTTCAGAAGGGTCTTTCCAGTCTGCTGCATGGAACCACCTTTGAGTGTCTCCTGGACTTAGCACTGTGTGAACAAATTGGTACAAATCCAGGAGCCTTGGTCATGAGCCCCAAGAAGTATCTTAAATTTTTCTGTAAATTTAGGTTGATTCTTCTTTGGGTCTGGAAGATTATAATGGGTTAGAGCTCAGCTTCAAACCATAGTTTAAATTCTGCTGTGTATGGGACCCCTGGTTCATGGTAAGATCTTACTCTCAAGGGCATTAGGAATCTAGGAGGTTCGAAGGAAAGGGTAAAAGATCAAATAGATTGTCAGAATCAAGATAGGCACAGAAGGGGTTATTTGGAGGATCATTTGGGTCTTTAGATTCAGGGTTTAGTCATAAGTTTTTCACTGTCTTATTGTAATGAATCTTTTAGAGAGGCTATTTGGAGTCATTCTGCCTTCTTGAGTCCTCTAAACCAGTGAAAATGCATTTCATTGTTTTTGGGAGATTTGGGATCTTCTTTTTTCATGGGTACCCCTAAAATGGATAATTTCTTAAAAATTGTAGGCTCCCTGAAGTGGCCGTTACAATTCAAATTATCCTTTTTAAAGTCCCATTTTTTTTTTTTCAGAAAGGCTCAAGACTATGTTCTATAGTGGAAATACATATAAGAGGGAGGAGTGTTTTTAAGGGAGTAGAAAAAGAGAAAAAAAGGATTTAGACTAGTTGGAACCTATCTGTGCCTTTAGGGTATCTGAAACAAATAATCTGTAGGAGCCTGGTAATTATAACATTGCCTAAAACCCAAGGAATCATGTGCTTTTCCCCTTACAGACAGGAGGGTAGCTTACCAGGAAGTTTTAAGAGAGACAGAAAGCAAATGTGCAGAGCTCAAAACCTACAAACGCTTAACCAGGAAACTATAGTCTGAGGGAATTCAGTGAGTGCACAGTGCTCTGTGGGTACTGGCATGTGGTTTGCTCGCCAGCCTCAGGACAGAGGGTCTGTTGGCTAAAGATCCCACTTTTGACACTATTAACTGTCAAAAGTTCATTAAAAAAACAAAACAGTAAAGGCAATAAAGCCCTGAAGTAGTAATTAGTAAAAGTTTCTTGTGCACATATTAAAAAGATAGTTTGCAAACTGGGAGCATTCAGATCAAACATGGCATCAGGTTCGGAGGCATATTTTTATACAGCGGCTTATATAGTCTGAAGGCATTGAATGTTTATTCTTTACAGTACCTGGTTATGATACTAGAATTTTCTTAAAGGCATTTGGTTAGTGACTACCTTATATCAGTTTTGGCTAACAGTTTAAGTTTTGCTTATGATTTTCAGAGGCATAATCAAGAAGTGATCCAGGTTAAGTTACCCTTGCTTGTCTTACCAAAAAGAAAAAAAAAATTAAGATCTGCTTATATGACTGACTAGTTTTGTCTGCTCAGAGAATTTTCAAGTCTGATCTTCATTTGTATTTTGACAACTCTCAAGGCAAATTTTAGCAAACGCATCTTTTCTATTTCTCCTTTTGAGAGAACACAGACCATTGTTTTTCCAGTTCAGTGATACTCAGATGTTGGTTCTTGAGCCCCAGGTCATCCTTTCAGCAGTCATCTTCTTCTAAGACCTCTGTTATATTAACCAGATGATGCTGGGGTAGGGTAACTATGCTGCCCTCTTGGTTAATGATAATAGCTATTATGGCACCAGAAGCATATTCTTTTTTTTTCCCCATAGGATTATTGTTTATTTTTTAATTTTAATTTTGTTTTATTTAAAATCAATTAATTAAAATATAGTATTAGTTTCAGAGGTAGAGTTTAGTGATTCATTTTGTTCAGTTGCATATAACACCCAGTGTTGATTACATCAAATCCCCTCCTTAATGCTCATCACCCAGTTATCGCTGCCCCCCACCAACTTCCCCTCCACCAACCCTCAGTTTATTTTCTAGAGTTCAGGGTCTCTTATTGTTTGCCTCTTGCTCAGTTTTCATCTTATTTTATTTTTTCTTCCCTTCCCCTATGTTCATCTGTTTTGTTTCTTAAGTTCCGCATGAGTGAAATCATATGGTATTTGTCTTTCTCCGACTTATTTCAGTTAACATAATACCCTCTAGTTCCATCCACTTGGTTGTCAATGGCAAGATTTCATTCTTTTTGATAGCTGAGTAATATTCCATTATATATGTACATGTACATACATATATACACGTATGTATACACCATATCTTCTTTATCTCTTTATCTGTCGATAGATATCTAAGCTCTTTCCATATTTTAACTATTGTGGACATTGCTGCTGTAAACATTGAGGTGCACGTGCCCCTTTGAATCACTATGTTTGCATTCTTCGGATAAATACCTAGTAGTGCAATTGCTGAGCCATAGGGTAGATCTATTTTTAACTTTTTGAGGAATCTTCATACTATTTCCCAGAGTGGCTGCACCAGTTTGCATTTCCACCAACAGATAAGATGGTTCCCCTTTTCTCTGCATCCTTGCCAGCATCGATCATTTCCCGAGTTGTTAATTTTAGCCATCTTGACTGGTGTGAAGTGATATCTCATTGTGGTTTTGATTTGTATTTCCCCGATGCTGAGTGATGTGGAGCATTTTTTCATGTGTCTCTTGGCCATTTGGATGTCTTCTTTGGAAAAATGTCTGTTCATGTTTCTCCTCCCCATTTCTTGACTGGATTGCTTGGTCTTGGGTGTTGAGTTTAATAAGTTCTTTATAGATTTTGGATACTAGCCCTTTATCTGATAAGACATTTGAAAATATCTTCTCCCATTTTGTAGTTGCCTTTTAGTTTTATTGACTATTTCCTTGCTTTGCAAAACCTTTTTATCTTGATGAAGTCCCAATAGTTCATTTTTGCTTTTGTTTCTCTTGCCTTTCGAGACATGTCTAGCAAAGATGTTGCTGCCGCCAAGGTCAAAAAGGTTACTGTCTGTGTTCGTCTCTAGGATTTTGATGGATTCTTGTCTCACATTTAAGGTTTTTTTGGTCCATTTTGAGTTAATTTTTGTGTATGGTGAAAGAAAGTGGTCCAGTTTCATTCTTCTGCATGTTGCTAAGTTTCCCAACACCATTTGTTGAAGAGACTGTCTTTTTTTTCCATTTCTATTTCTGGGTTCTCTACTCTGTTCCATTAACCTGTGAGTCTGTTTTTGTGCCAGTACCATACTTTCTTGACGATTGTAGCTTTGTAGTAGAGCTTGAAGTCTGGAATTGTGATGCCTCCAGCTTTGGTTTTCTTTTTTCAGTGTTCCTTTGGCTACTCTCAGGGTTTTTTCTGGTTGCATACAAATTTTAGAATTGTTTGTTCCAGCTCCATGTGATGGTATTTTGATAGGCATTACTTTGAAAATGTAAATTGCTTTGGGTAGCATAGACATTTTAACTGTATTTGTTCTCCCAGTCCATGAGCATAGAATGTTTTTCCATCTCTTTGTGTCTTTCTCCATTTCTTTCATTAGTGTTCTGTAGTTTTCAGAATACAGATCTTTCACCTCTTTGGTTTGGTTCAGTCCTAGGTATCTTACGGTTTTCAGTGCAATTATAAATAGGGGTCCATTCCCTGATTTCTCTTTCTTCTGCCTTGTTAGTGTATAGAAATGCAACTGACTTTTGTGCATTGATTTTATATCCTGCGACTTTGCTGATCTCCTGTATCAGTTCTAGCAATTTTAGGGTGGAATCTTTTGGGTTTTCTACCTAGAGTATTATGTTATCTGTGAAGAGAGTTTGACTTTTGCTTTTTCAGATGCCTTTTATTTCTTTTTCTTGTCTGATTGCTGAAGCTAGGACTTAAGTGTATTGTGTTGAATACCAGTGGTGAGAATGGACATCCCTGTGGTATTCCTGACCTTAGGAGGAAAAGCTCTCAGTTTTTCCCTATTGAGAATGATACTTGTTGTGGGTTTTTCATATATGGCTTTTATGATATTGAGGTATGTTCCTTCTATCCCTGCACACAGAGTTTTTATCAAGAAAGGATGCTGTAGGGGCACCTGGGCTCAGTTGATTAAGTGTCTGCCTTTGGCTCAGGTCATGATCCCAGGATCCAGGAAATCTAGCCCTACGTCAGGCTCTCTGCTCAGCAGGGAATCTGCTTCTCTCTCTCACTCTGCCTGCTGCTCCACCAGTTTGTGCTCTCTCTCTGTCAAATAAATAAGTAAAATCTTTTTTTCTTTTTTTTTTTAAGATTTTATTTATTTATTTGACAGAGAAAAACACAGCTAGAGAGGGAACACAAGCAGGGGGAGTGAGAGAGGGAGAAGCAGGCTTCCCACGGAGCAGGAAGCCCGATGTGGGGCTCTATCCTGGGTCTCAGGGATCATGACCTGAGCTGAAGGCAGTCGCTTAACCAACTGAGCCACCCAGGCACCCCTAAATAAGTAAAATCTTAAAAAAAAATGCTATCCTTTATTAAATGCTTTTTTACATCTTTTGAGAGGACTTTAGGGTTCTTGTCTTGTCCTTTCTTTTACTAATGTGGTTTATCACGCTGATTGCTTTGCAGATGTTGAACCATTCTTGCAGCCCAGGAATAAATCCCACTTGATGTGGTGAGTAATCCTTTTAATGTACTGTTGGGTCCTTTTAAGTGAGTCTCTTGGTGAGAATTTTTGCATCTGAGTTCATTAGGGATATTGGTCCATAATTATTCTTTTTGGTGGGGTCCTTATCTGATTTTGGGATCAAGGTAATGCTGGCATCACAGAATGAGTTTGGAAATTTTCCTTCCAGTTCTATTTTTTGAAAATAGAATAGGTATTCATTCTTCTTTAAATGTTTGGTAGAATTCTGCTGGTAGGCCAGCTTGCTTTTTGAGATATTTTTGACTACTGATTCAGTTTCTTTGCTGGTTATGAATCTGTTCAGGTTTTCTATTTCTTCCTGTTTCAGTTTTGGTAGTTCATATGTTTCTAGGAATGCATTCATTTCTTCCAGATTGCCTCCTTTGTTGGTATGTGATTGCTTATAGTATTCTCCTATAATTGTTTTTGGTGTTGGTTGTGATCTCTCCTCTTTCTTTCATGATTGTATTTATTTGGGTTCTTCCTCTTTTCCTTTTGATAAGTCTGGCTAGGGGTTTATCAATCTTAATTCTTTCAAAGAACCACCTCTTATTTTCAATGATCTGTTCTACATTTTTTTTTTTATTTCTATGTCATTGATTTCTGCTCTGATCTTTACTATTTCTCTTCTCCTGTTGGATTTAGGCTTTTAAAAATAAAATCTTAAATTTTTGTTACCTGAATTTTCAAATGTATTGACATGAGGTTTTGTGTATTTTTGCCTTACATTTTTAATATATGTGAGATCTATGGTGATTCTTTTTAAAAATTCATGATATTATGGAGCGCCTGGATGGCTTAGTTGTTAAGTGGCTGCCTTCGGCTCGGGTCATGATCCCAGGGTCCCGGGATTGAGCCCCACATTGGGCTCCCTGCTCAGTGGGAAGCCTGCTTCTCCCTCTCTCACTCCCCCTACTGTGTTCCCTCTCTAGATGTGTTTCTCTCTGCCAAATAAATAAATAAAATCTTTTAAAATAAATAAATAAATAAGCTCCCTGCTCAGTGGGAAGCCTGCTTCTCCCTCTCTCACTCCCCCTACTATGTTCCCTCTCTAGATGTGTTTCTCTCTGCCAAATAAATAAATAAAATCTTTTTAAATAAATAAATAAATAAATAAATAAATAAATAAATAAATAAATAAATATTCCTGATATTAGTATTTGTGCTTTAGTTTTTTTTCTTGACCAGTATTTCTGGAGGTTTTTTTCCTGGGTCAAGAAATTGTTTTTTTCTTATAATTTTTTTTCTTACTGCACTAAGATTTTTAAAAATTTTGATAACACATACATAACATAAAATTGACTGTTTTAACCATTTTAAAGTGTAGAGTTCAGTGGCATTAAGTACATTCATCTGTTGTGGAGCCGTCACCACTGTCCATCTCTAGAACTTTTTCATCTTCCCAAACTGAAACTTTGCACCCATGAAACACTAAACAACCATTCCATTCATGCCACAGCCCTGGCAACTATCATTTTACTTTCTCCCTATGAATTTGACTAGTGTATGTATTTTATATATGTAGAAGCACAGTATCTGTCTTTTTGTGATTGACTGATTTCACTTATATAAAGCCCTCAAGGTTCATTCATGTTGTAGCAATGTTAAACTTCTTTCTTTTTGAAAGCTGAACAATAAGTATATATTTCATAATCTTTTATTTCAAGTATGAGCACATAGTAATTCATGTTAAATACTTATTAATTGGTCAGTTAATATATTTTTTAAATTAGCAAGTGTATTATAAATCACTTTTTCTATATGCATGGAATCTCCTTTTATGGATTAGAATCAGTGAATAAAGTTGTCCTTAATTGCTTTGTTTTGTTTTTGCTTAATAGCTGCCTCTGTTCCCTTGAGCTGCTTGCACATCTGGTCTTTGGGGAGATAGGAGGAATGGAGTTTTTGCATGTTCGGTGTGGGGGGTGGAGATGAAATGATGAATATTGTTTAAAACCATTGCTGAAGAATTTATACAGCTGAGGATAATTTGGCTTGATTGAGTTTGGGTTACACATCACCTGCATGAGGAGGAGAGTACAGACAACTCTAACCACCCAGCTAGCAGTGAAATGGGAAGAGATAAACAGATATATATTCCTACTCTACTCCTTTCGACTCCCTTTTACTCCCACACTTACAGCTGCCACTGATGACTAATGTTAAGCAATTTGGAGGGTACCTTGTCTTTTAATAGTAGTAAAGAGGACTTGTGGTATCACATGGTTTCTGATTTTTCCACTTAGAATGTATTTTGCATTTCTAGAAATTTGAGGTGCCTTGGCAGTTGGGAGAGCATGCAGCTCTTGATCTCAAGGTCATGAGTTTGAGCCCCACATTGGATGTAGAGATAACGTAAATAAACTTAAAATATACTTCCAGAAATTCTGTTTTGTTCCAATATCCACTTCTGTGTTGTTCCAAATCAAGGTTTTAATTTTTTTTAAAAGAATTACCTGTTTTTCTAAATGAAAAGTTCATTTTCCAAAATAAAATTTCTGGTGATCAGGCCTTATAATCACAAGAGAGTTTTTAGATTAGAGTGACATATTGATTAGAAAGTTAGTGCCAATGAATAGGCATTTGTTAAGAAAACAGACTTACAGAGAAGTCTTACATTCACCTTTTTTGACCTGAAGATATCATTTTTGTTAATTATTTTTTAGACTAAATCAGTGTATTATTTGGGTCTCTTTTTTCATATTCATTGATAAAGCTAATGGGAATAACATTTATTGGCAAACTGATGACATTGTGGAAGAGGTTACTTTCTTGTATCCAAAACCCTTTAAAAATCAGAAAAAAATGTTTTTATTTGGATCTTGTTTTTGGTTGGTTATCATTATGCAGGTCTAGAGTGTTAGTGTTTGTAGGTTCTTATTGAAACACTTTTTCTTTTTTTATATTTTATTTGTTTACTTTTAGAGAGAGTGAGAGAGAGCATGAAAGTGGGGAAAAGAGCAGAGGGAGAGAGAGAGGATCCCAAGCAGACTCCATGCTGAACAGAGAGCCAGATTCAGGGCTTGATTCCATGACCCTGAGATCATGACTTGAGCTGAAACCAAGAGTCAGCTAACCATCTCTGCCACCCAGGTGCCCCTTGATACATTTCTTGAACCTGTTGATTGGGTTACAGAGTTGGAATAAATATTTAGATTCAACTGAGAGTTTGCAGCTTTGATTTAATTTACTGGAAAGGGGTCATTAAAAAAAAGATTAAACATTTTCAGAGATATGTTTATACAGTTATAGTGTCAAATGTTAAAAAGTAGATTTGGAAACTTCCTCTTTTCAGTCTCCATTCTTAAGTGGGCCATTACTGTTGCAAGTTTCTTTTTATCCTTTTAGATATGTAATATTAATGTATAGGCAACACAGTATAAGTTTAGTCTTTGCCTCCATCACATTCACTTAACAATATATTTTACTATGATAATAATAATTTTAAAAAACAGTCCCTACCCCTCTCTCCAGCCCATTCCCATTTCTAGCTTTCCATGGATATTCATTAGCATTTCTTCTGGTATTAACCTCCATATTTCTAAATAACATGGTTATAATGACTTTTCAAGGACACCTTTCCTCCATTTTCTCCTGGTTTTGTTGATAGATTTTTGTAACAGTCTGTATTTTAGGGGCATCTGGGTGGCTCAGTTGGTTAAGCGGCTGCTTTTGGCTCAGGTCATGATCCCAGGGTTCTGGGATTGAGTCCCAACATCGGGCTCCCTGCTCTGTGGGAAGCCTGCTTCTCCCTCTCCTTCTGCCTGCCACTATGCCTACTTGTGCTGTCTCTTTATCTCTCTGTCAAATAAATAAATAAAATCTTTTTTTTTTCTTTTAAGATTTTATTTATTTGACAGAGAGAAACACAGCCAGAGAGGGAACACAAGCAGGGGGAGTGAGAGAGGGAGAAGCAGACTTCCCGCTGAGCAGGAAACCCGATGTGGGACTCAATCCCGGGTCTCCGGGATCATGACCCGAGCCCAAGGCAGATGCTTAATGACTGAGCCCCATAAATAAAACCTTCTTAAAAAAATCTGTATTTTAAATTTAAGCTAATTATAAGTACCTTCATGTATAGCACAGTTAATCCTTTGTTAGTTTTTACAACGCTTGCCAGTGTGAAAAGTTCCTTACGCCAAGACTTGAAAATTATACCCACTCTCTTTTAGAGTGCTTCAGATCATTCTAATTTCCTAATTGCACATCATCCAAATTTAATGGAGTTACCATTTTAAGACTCTAACTGTCCCTGTAATTATGACCCATCATTTATAAACCTGAAGTATTAAAGTTCCCATTTGTTTGTGAAGTAACTTTGTATAAGCTAGAGTCTTGGAACCTTTTAGTTTTATGGGACACATCTTTCTTTCGTTGCAGTTAATATCCACCAATGTTTATTGAGTGGTTTTCAGTAAGTTGTTAGGCATTGTTGTAGTGCTACCTCTGTGTGAACTCATTTAAACTATGTAACATCCTGGTGAGGAAGATGCATTATTTGCATTTGCCATGAAGAAAGTAAAACATGGAGAAGGGAAGTAGGTTGCTTGAGGTCAATCAGCTAGGAAGTGGTGGAGCTATGACAGAAACCCAGACAGTGTGGCTGTAGAAGCATCACTTACCCACTGCTACGCTGCTATATTAATGATACACTCAACCTTAGCAGTGCAGCATGGGCTACGGTTGGGTTTTCTGCTGTAATAGTAATGGATTATGCTAATCCATCCATGTGTAACATTTCTCATGTGTTTTTTTTTCCAAATCACTATATCTCCAAATCACTATATATTACTATATAAATAAGTTTTTTTTTTTTTTTTTTTTTTTTTTAGGATTTTATTTATTTGACAGAAACACAGCTAGAGAGGGAACACAAGCAGGGGGAGTGAGAGAGGGAGAAGCAGGCTTCCCACTGAGCAGGGAGCCTGATGTGGGTCTCAATCCCGGGACTCCGGGATCATGACCCGAGCCGAAGGCAGATGCTTAATGACTGAGCCACCCAGGTGCCCTGAAAATTTAAAAATAAATTAAATTTTAATTTTAAAAAATAATATAAAATTTACCATCTTAACCGTTTTAAAATATATGTTAGTACTGTTAAGTATATTCATATAGTTGTGCAACAGATCTCCAGAAATTTTTTATCATGCAAAACTGAAACTCTGTACCTGCTAAACAGCAATGCCTCCTTTTCCTCTCTCTCCCTTGGCAACCACCATTCTACTTTCTGTTTCTATGAATTTGACCATTTTAGATACCTCATATAAGTGGAATCATACAATGTTTGTCTTTTTTTGATGTGACATTTCATTTAGCATAATGTCCCAGTCATCCATTTTGTGGCATGTTGACAAGATTGCCCCCCCCTTTTTTTTAAGTTTTATTTATTTTAGGCAATCTCTACACCCAGCACGGGGCTTAAACTCATGACCCCAAGATCAAGAGTCACACACTGTTCTTCTGACTGAGCCAGCCAGCTGCCCCAGGATCTCCTTCTCTTTAAAGGCTGAATAGTACTCTGTTTTGTGCATATGCCACATTTCGTTCATTTGTCTACCCATGGACATTTGGATTGCTTCCACATCTTAGCTATTAAGACTAGTGTATAATGAATATGGGTATGCAGATGCCTCTTTGATATCCTGCTTTCAGTCCTTTAGGATATATACCCAGAGATGGGATTGTTGGATGATAATGGTAGTTATGTTTTTAATTTTTTGAGGAATCTCCATACTGTTTCCATAGTAGCTGCACTATTTTAGGTTCATATCAGTAGTGAACAAGTGTTCCCATTTCTCCACATCTTTGCCAACATTGATTATCCCGGGTTTTTTTGTTTGTTTTGGTAGCAGCATTCACATGGGCATGAGATAATATCTCATTGTGGTTTTGACTTGCACTTCTCTAATGATGAGTGATGTTAAGTATCTTTTTATATGCTTGTTGGGCATTGGTTTACCTTCTTTGGAGAAATGTCTGTTCAAGTCCTTTGGCCATTTTAAAATTGGGTTTTACTTGTATTTTATTGTTACATTGTAGGAGTTTTTAAAATATATTCTGAATATTAACTTCTTACAAATATAGGACTTACAAATATTTTCTCCCATTCCGTAGGTTTCCTTTTCACTCTGTTGATTATTTACTTTGATGTTACAGATGTTTTTAAGTTCAATGGAGTTCCATTTGTCTGTTTTTGCTTTTTTTTTTTTGACTGTGCTCTGGATGTCATACATAGGAAGTCATTGCCAAATCCTGTATCATCAAGTTTTTCCTCTGTTTTTTTTTTCTTCCAGGAGTTTAGATCTTATGTTTAGCTTTTTAATTCATCTGAGTTAATTTTTGTTAATATGGTATAAATTAAAGGCCCAGTTTCACTCTTTTGTATATAGATACCCAGTTCCCCAGCACCATTTGTTGAAGAGCTTGTACTTTCTGCATTGAATGATCTTGGTACCCTTGTTAAAAATCATTTGATCATATGTTAGAATTTATTTCTGGGCTTCCTATTCTATTCCATTGCTCTAAATGTTTGTCTTTATGCCGATATCACTATTTTTGAATACTGTAGCTTTGTAATATGTTTTGAAATCAGAACATAATTGTTCTTTATTAAGATTGTTTTGGCCAGGGACGCCTGGTGGCTCAGTTGGTTGAGCGACTGCCTTCAGCTCAGGTCATGATCCTGGAGACCCGGGATTGAGTCCCACGTCGGGCGCCCTGCTCAGCAGGAAGCCTGCTTCTCCCTCTCTCACTCCCCCTGCTTGTGTTCCCTCTCTGGCTGTGTTTCTCTCTGTCAAATAAATAAAATCTTAAAAAAAAAAAAGATTGTTTTGGCTGTTTGAAGTCTGTTTTTGAAATTGAAAATATATTCACAAAACATAATTGTCATTTTAACCATTCATAAGTGTATAAATCAGTGACATTAAATACATTTACAGTGTTCTGTAATTATGACCACTGTCCCCAAACTTTTTGTCATTATCCCCCACAAACCTTGTATATCGATTAGACAATAACTCTCCCTTTTCTTCTTCCCCCCCTAGTTTTTGGTAACCTGTCTTGTACTGTCTATTTCTCATCCCTTTGTAACCCATGTTCACATTCTGCTGAATATAAAAACCTTGTGCCCTCTTTTGTTGTGATTTGAAGTGAAAAGTAAGTATGACAATAAGTCAAAGTAATAGGCTTTAAAACTGTACACGTCCGTCCTCTTCCCATTTCTCCACCTTGAGAGGCATTGTGCTGTACAGGAGGCCTGCAGACCAGCAGCATATGTTTGCATTGCTGGGACTGGGGATGTCGTCTGTGACAATGGACTTCTTTAGATCAAAACTAACTGAAGATGAAATCTGGTTTGTTGGTTTTCTTTCTTTTCTTTTTTTTTTTTTAAAGATTTTATTTATTTGACAGAGAGAAACACAGCTAGAGAGGGAACACAAGCAGGGGGAGTGAGAGAGGGAGAAGCAGGCCTCCCACGGAGCAGGGAGCCGGATGTGGGACTCGATCCCGGGTCTCCAGGATCATGACCTGAGCCTAAGGCAGTTGCTTAACCAACTGAGCCACCCAGGCGCCCCTGGTTTGTTGGTTTTCTTAGCTTTAAGCTGTAGCTAATCCAAGACTGACCATTTTGAATTTGCCTTACTATTTAATAAACATCAGTAAATTAACATAAACATCTAGATTTAATATTTTTAAATTTTCTTTGATTATGAGTTTTCCCACATTTCAAACTGATTAATATAATATGATATTCCATACTTTTTGTTCCCGTTTTAGAAGGTTTGACTGAATGGGCTTTTTGTTTGTTTGTTTTTTGAGATAGTGTGGGATGGGGCACCTGGGTGGCTCAGTGAGTTAATGCCTCTGCCTTCAGCTCAGGTCATGATCTCAGGGTCCTGGGATTGAGGCCCGCGTTGGGCTCTCTGCTCAGCAGGGAGCCTGTTTCCTCTGCGCTCTCTGACTGCCTCACTGCCTACTTGTGATCTTTCTCTCTGTCAAATAAATAAATAAAATCTTAAAGAAAAATTAAGATATTGTGGGATAGGGACTAAAGGGGGAGGGAAAGAGAGAGAATCTTAAGCAGGCTCCATGCCCAGCACAGAGCCGGACTTCATGACATTAAGATCATGACCTGAGCCGAAATCAAGTCTCGGACACTTAACTAACTGAGCCACCCAGACGCCCTTGACCAAATCGTTTCTTTTTTCTTTCTTTCTTTCTTTTTTTTTTTTTTTAAAGATTTTATTTATTTGGCAGAGAGAAACACAGCTAGAGAGGGAACACAAGCAGGGGGAGTGAGAGAGGGAGAAGCAGGCTTCCTGCTGAGCAGGGAGCCTGATGTGGGACTCGATCCCAGGTCTCTGGGATCATGACCTGAGCTGAAGGCAGTTGTCCAACCAACTGAGCCACCCAGGCGCCCCTTCTTATGTATAAATGACTAGCTTGGTCAAGAATATTCTTTGGGTTTTTTTCTTCTAGTTTTTATACAACAAATATCTTATGTTTTTGAGGTTTTTCTTAAGAGTAAAGCTCAATGAATTTTTACATATGTATGCACCCTTGTGGGTACCACCTGGATCAAGATATAGGACATTTTCTTCCTCAGAAAGTTCCTTCATGGTTGTTTCCAAAGGGACACCCTCCTTCCAGAGGTAACCATTATTCCGATTTCTATCACCAGGTATTATTTTTGCCTGTTCTTATGCTTCATATAAATGGAATCATACAATATATACTCTTTGGGTTTGCTTAATGTATTTCCTTTGAATTACATCTTTGCTTAATGTAATTCCTATGAAATATATCTATGTTGTATATAGTAACGGTTTATTCTTTTCTTCTTATTGCTGAGTAGCATTCTGTTTTATTAATGTACTAAAATGTTCTTTTTTCCATATTGGGGCTATTATGAATAAAGCTGCTGTTGATGTTCTTGTTTATAGACATAGTTATTTATTTCTTTTGAGTTATATAAGCCTAGGAGTGAAACTGCTGGGTCATAGGGTAAGTATATATTCAAGTTAGTTAATGATTTCCAGACAGTTTTCCAGTGTTTGTACCATTTTAAATTCCTACCAGTATTATGTGAGAGTTCTACTTGATCTACATCCTTACCAAACTTGGTATTGTCTTTTTTTCAATTTTAGTCATTCAACTGTCTGTAATTCTTTTTTTTTTAAATGTATTTGAGAGAGAGCACCAGCAGGGTTGGGGGGAGGGGCAGAAGGAGACAGAAAAGCAGACTCCTTGCTAGGCAGGGAGCCCAGTGTGGGACTCAATCCCAGGACCCTGGGATCATGACCTGAGCTAAAGGCAGATGCTTAACTGACTGAGCCACCCAGGTGACCTCCACTGTAATTCTTAATTTGCATTTCTCTGATGAGTAATAATATTAAATCTCCTTTTAAAATAAACCTCTAAATATAATACATATAGGAAAATGCACACATTGTAAGTATACAGCCTAATGAATTGTTCATTACAAAGTGAACTTGTCCATGTAGCTGTCATGGTCAAGAGTACTCTTCATTCAGCCAACAAACTTATTGCATATCTACTGACTGTCAGGTATAGTTCTAGGCCCCGAGACAAAAGAATGATCAAGATAGGGGCACCTGGGTGGTTCAGTCCATTAAGCATCTGCCTTTGGCTCAGGTCATCATCCCAGGGTCCTTGCTTAGCAGGGAGCCTGCTTCTCCCTCTGCCTGCCACTCCCCCTGCTTGTATTCTCTCTCTGACAGATAAATAAATAAAATCTTAAAAAAAAATGATTAAGATAGTAAGAATTGCAGTCCTCAAGAAGTTTATATTCTATTGGGGAAGAATGACAATAAAGAAATAATTTATATGCTAGGTAGTAATAAGGTATAGAAAAAAATAGGACAGGGTAAGGGAATGGGAGTGTCAGGAACTATTGTTCTAGTTAGGGTAGGAACTATTGTTCTAGTTAGGGTATTCAGAGAAGGTTTTTTTTGAAAAGATGATTTCTACCCCACCCCCCTATCCCCCAACCCCAAAGGCTTGTTTAGGCTATTGGCAAACTTCTGCTTTGTTTGGTTGAAGGACTGAGTTGTAGTACTGTTTCCCTGCTGGCTCCTGACCTGAGTGTCATCCTTTTTTTTTTTTTTTTTTGGCCTTGGTGTCATTTTTTTTTTTCAACTAACATATATATATTTTTTAATTTAAATTCAGTTAGCCAACATACAATACATAGTTTTTGATGTAGCGTTCAGTGATTCATTAGTTGCATAACACCCAGTGCTTGTCAGATCATGGGCCCTCCTTAATGCCCATCGCCCAGGTACCCCATCCCCCTAACCCCCCTCCCTTCTGTAATCCTCAGTTTGTCTCCTGGAGTCAAGAGTCTCTCATGGTGTGTCTCTCTGATTTCTTCCCCTTCAATTTCTCTTCCTTACTCTATGATCCTCTGTGCTATTCCTTATCTTCCATATATTAATGAAAGCATATGATAATTGCCTTTCTCTGACTGACGTATTTCACTTAGCATAATACCCTCCAGTTCTGTCCATGTCGATGCAAACAGTAGGTAGTCATCCTTTCTGATGGCTGAGTAATATTCCATTGCATATATGAACCACATCTTCTCTATCCATTCATCTGTTGAAGAGCTCTAAGGGCCACCTGTGTTTCTGCCTCATGGCCCTTTTCAAAGCCAGTGATGATAGGTCAGATTCCTCTCACACTTTGGATTTTTCTGACATTTCCTCCTTTCACATTTCTCAGATATCTTTCTTTTTTATTTTTAAAGATCTTATTTATTTGTGAGAGAGTGCATGGAAGCAGGGGTGAAAGGGAAGGAGAAGGAGAGAGAGAATCTCAAGCCAACTCCTGCTGAGTGCAGAGCCTGATGTGGGGCCCAGTCTCACCATTCTGAGATCATGACATAAGCTAAAATCAAGAGTCTGAGGCTTAACTGACTGAGCCACCCAGGCGCCCTTCTCAGATACATCTTTCTGAACTCCAGCCAAAGAAATTTCTCCCCCCACCATTTTAGAAAAGATTTTATTTATTTATAAAATAAAGACAGAGACTGCGAGGGAGAGAACACAAGCAGGGGGAGTGGGAGAGGGAGAGGCAGGCTCCCCACTGAGCAGAGATCTCAACGTGGGGCTCCATCCAAGGACCCTGTGATCATGACCTGAGCTGAAGACAGATGCTTAACTACTGAACCACTCAGGTGCCCCATTTATTCAGTTTCTTGCTCAGGTCTACTGAGATTTATATTTCTTCTTTAGCTAATCTTGGTAATTTATGTCTTTCTAGGAATTTGTTCATTTTATCAGTTGTCAAATTTGTTGACATAAAGTTGTTCATTGTTCATAATCCCTTTAATTTTTCTAGGGTCTATAATGATGTTCATTCTTTTCTTTCCAATTTTGGTAATTTGTATCTTTTCTTTTTTTTAATTTTAATTTTTTTGTATCTTCTCTTTTTTTATTCTGGTCAGTCTATCTAAAGGTTTGTCAGTTTCACTGATCTTTTTAAAAGAACTAACTTTCGGGGGCTCCTGGATGGCTCAGTTGTTTAAGTGTCTGCCTTTGGCTCAGGTCATGATCCCAGGGTCCTGTCATCAAGTCCTGGGATTGAGCCTGTTTCTCCCTCTGACACTCCTCCCTGCTCGTGCTCTCTCTCTCTCCCCTACCTCAAATAAATAAAGTGTTAAAAAAAAAAAAAGAGAGAGAGAGAGAGAGAGAAGGAGAGAATGAAATACAACCCTGGATGCTCTAACCTTTATGGGTCTCTTGTTTCTCCTTCTCCAGAAAATAAAAAGAACAAAGTCACCACTCTCACGATAACTGGAGGAAAACTCAGGAGAACTCTCAGGAGGAAAACTCTCTTTTTCAATGAGAATACCTAATGTATATTGTGTTTAATAAAGATTGAGTTGTCTATACACTAAGCCAATTTATGAATGTGATCTGTAACTTACAGTCTTAATTACATGGAGAAAAAGTGAATGGGATTATTAATGCTGTGAAAAGCAACAGTGACCTACCCACCAAGTATCGAGGTGGAGATAATTAATTTGGTCAATTAAAAAGAAATATATAATTTAAAATGCAGAGGCTTCCAGTGGTGAGTTAGTCTCTTAGTTGCTTGCTTTGGATATTATAAAATGTATCTTAACTTATCATAGTCTACTTTAATACGAGTTAAATTCTATAGGTTAGCTTCCCCCCCTTTTGTACAGTTGTTGCCATATATGTTACATCTATATATAAACTGAAAAATATAGTACTGTTATTACTACTTTATACAATGTTTTAAAGAAATTAAGAGAAGAAAATAAAAATAGATTTAGTCTTTTATATTTACCAATATATTTACTTTTTCCAGTGCTCTTATTTTCTTTGTGTAGATTTAGGTTACCATCTGGTGTCATTTTCTTTCTTTCTTTTTTCTTTTCTTTTCTTTTCTTTTTTAAAGATTTTATTTATTTATTTGACACAGAGAGAGAAAGAGCTCACAGGTAGGCAGAGAGAGGGGAAAGCAGACTCCCCGCCAAGCAGAGAGCCCAATATGGGGCTCGATCCCAGGACTCTGAGATCATGACCTGAGCTGAAGGCAGAGGCTTAACCCTCTGAGCCACCCAGCCTCCCCCTTTTATTTCTTTTTTCTTTCTTTCTTTCCTTCTTTCTTTCTTTCTTTCTTTCTCTCTCTCTCTCTCTCTCTCTCTCTCTCTCTTTCTCTCTCTTTCTTTCTTTCTTTCTTTCTTTCTTTCTTTCTTTCTTTCTTTCAGATTTATTTGAGTGAGAAAGAATGAGTAAGAGAGAGCATGAGTGGGAGGAACTCAGAAGGAGAAGCAGACTCCCTGTGGAGCTGGGAGCCCGATGTGGGACTTGATCCCGGGACTCCAGGATCATGACCTGAGCTGAAGGCAGTGGCTTAACCAACTGAGCCACCTAGGCGCCCCTGGTGTCATTTTCTTTCAGCCCATGAGATTTTCTTTAGTTAGGTCAGGTTTGCTAGCAGTGGATTCCTAAGTCTTTGGAGGTGTCTTTATTTCACTGTCATTGTTTTTCACCATCATTTTCATTTTTTTTCCCTTCATCTTTAAAAAATGAAGATGGTTTTGCTGAATATAGAATTCTTGCTTGACAGTTTTTTCTTCTAGCATTGTGAATATGTCATTTCACTGCCTTCTGACATTCCTTGTTTCTGATGAGAAATTAACAGTTGGTTATATTGTTGCTTCCTAGTAAATGAACTGGGTTTTTTTCTTGCTTCGTTTAGATTTTCTGTTTTAGGTTTTCATTATTTTATCTATACATCTAGATATGGATCTTTTTGTGTTTATTGTAGTTGTGGTTCATTGAGGTTGAGTCTATAGATGATTATTTATTTATTAGAGGGAAAGAGAATCTTTTTTTTAAGATTTATTATTTAGGGGCGCCTGGATGGCTCAGTTGGTTAAGCGACTGCCTTCGGCTCAGGTCATGATCCTGGAGACCCAGGATCGAGCCCCACATCGGGCTCTCTGCTCAGCCAGAAGCCTGCTTCTCCCTCTCTCACTCCCCCTGCTTGTGTTTCCTTTCTATCTATGTTTCTCTCTGTCAAATAAATAAATAAAATCTTAAAAAAGAAAAAGATTTATTATTTATTTTCTTTTTTTTCCATAACACAGATTATTCATTTATTTTTAAAGATTTTATTTATTTGATAGAAAGACAGCAAGAGAGAGAATATAAGCAGGGGGATTGGAGAGGGAGGAGCAGGATTCCTGCTGAGCAGGGAGCCTGATGCGGGGCTCTATCCCAAGACCCTGGGATCATGAACTGAGCCTAAGGCAGACACTTAACTGATTGAGCCACCCAGGTGCGACCCTTCTTTTTTTTTAAGATTTTACTTATTTATTTGACAGAGAAAGGCAAAGGGAGAAAAAGGCTCCAATGTTGGTCTTGATCCTGGGACCCTGGGATCATGACCAGAGCTGAAGGCAGATGCTTAATTGGCTGAACCACCTAAGTGTTTCAGGGAATGAGAGACTCTTAAGCAAGGTTCCATGCCCAGTATGGAGTCTGATGTGGGCTGGATCTCAAAGAGTCTGAGATCATGACCTGAACTGAGATCAAGAGTTGAACACTTAACCAACTGAGCCCAGGAGCTCCTGTAGATTAATTTTTTTAAAATATAATTCTGCAAGATACCTGGGTGGCTCAGTTAGTTGGGAGTCTGACTCTTGATCTTAGGTCTTGATCTCAGGGCTGTGAGTTCAAGCCCTGCATTGAGCTCCACGCTGGATGTATTGGGCTATACACTGAGCATGGAGCCTTCTTTTTAAAAAAAAAAAAAAAATGAGTTTGCATTGTTCTTGGTCATTATTGCTGTCCATTCTTGCCACTTTTGAAACTCCTAAATTGTGTATGTTATTGCATTCGATGTTGTTCCATAGGTCTCTGGGGCTCTGTTTTTCTTTATTCTTTTCTGTCTTCAGATTAGATGACAGTTTTTCTGATATTTTTTTCTTTTACTCCACTTCAACTCTAGAATTTGTTTGCCTCTTTTTTTTAATGATTCTTCTTCCGCACTTTCTGTTTGTTTGAGGTATTGTCTTCATATTTTTCTTGAGTTCTTTAAAGCAGTTTGAAGATTTTGTTTGTTTCGTTTGGCATTTGGACCTACTCAGAGACCTTTTCAGTTCTATGAAGGTTTTTTTTCACCTCTTCAGTTTGGGTCGTACTTTCCTGCATCTTTATATATTACATAAATTTTTGTTGAAACTGGATGTTTTATGTAATATATTGTAGCAACTTTGGATTCTGATTTTTCTCTTGGAAGTTTGTTTTGTTTTATTTCCTGGACTAAATCAGTGGAATGTTTTTCCCAAGTGTGTGGCTGCTAGTATCTGCTTAGTGTTTTGTGTTTTTTTAATTTGTTTTTATTAAGTTTGTCTTCCTGGAATCACACCTGTATCTGTATAGCTTAGTGATTAGTTAGCCACTTGTCAAACATTGTGCTAAACACATGGAGCCAGTAGGGTTTCCAGTTTCTGCCAGTAGATTTTGTGTGTGTCAAATTCAGACTTTTTTTTTTTAATTTACTTGACAGAGAGATAGAGCACAAGTAGGCAGAGTGCCAGGCAGAGGGAGAGAGGGAGAAGTAGGCTCTACACTGAGCAGGAAGACTGATGCAGGGCTCAATCCCAGGACCCTGGGATCATGACCTAAGCTGAAGGCAGACACTTAACCGACTGAGCCACCCAGGTGCCCCAAAATTCAGACATTTTAAAAGTCTGCTCAAATTTGTACTTTCCACTGGGCCCCTCTCATGTTTTTTCTTTCTGTTTTTTTGCAGGCTCCTAGTAGATCCTCTCTGGTCTTTATAGTATGATTGTGTAAGTACTTATCCTTTATATAAGTCTTGTTTCCAGATTTCCCTTTAAATTTTGTCTAGTTGCTGATCCATTGCTTGTACCAACTATGATAGCATCCTCAGGTCCTTTGTCTTGCTTGTTTATTTGCCACTAAGAATACACACTGTTACTGATCGTGAGGGTATGGCATTCTCTGCTTTGCTTCAAACCCTCCCTGTGAGTGAAGCTGCCTGTTTTTATGGCTTTCCCTACCTTGGTAGAACTACCTTTCCCACTGACCTGGGGGTGATGGGAACAGCCTTGGGCAATAATGCCACAGACTCCTGCTCTTCTTACCCCAAATTAAGTAGTTTTTCATGAATAACTGCAGAGAAAGTAGCATTTGAGAAAAGACCTGAAGGAGGTGAGGAATTATTTCATGTAGATATCTAAAGATGAACATTCCTAGCAGAGGGAACACCTTAAGGGCCTGAAGGTGAGCACATATCTAGGGATATAAAAGGGACAGTAGAGGCCACTATGGGTAGAATGGAGTACCTGAGGGAGAGAGTCGTGGGAAATTATGTCAGAGAGGTAAAGAGAGGCAGATAAGACCTTTTAGGCCACTTACTGTAAGAACTCTGGCTTTTACTTTGAATGAAATGGGGAGGTGCTGAGCAGCCGTGCTTTGAGCAGCAGAGTTGAGACAGTTCATCTTATAATTTTAAAAGCTGCTTTAGTGAAATGGAAGCTGAAGCGTGGCAGGATGGAAGACTTAGGATGTTAAGAGACTATTATAGTCCTGATGATAGCAATGCAAGGGAGAAATGATCGTGGCTTAGATGAGGGTAGTAGCAGGAGAGGTAGTGAGAAGTGGTCCAGTTCCTTGTGGTACATTGGAGGGGTAGTGAACCGATTCAGATCGCTTATTTCAAGGGAGTTTTCCTGCAAGGATCTCTAAATGCTTTTTTTATTCCTTTTATTGAGTTTTATATTTTTTGATTCCTTATATTGATTCTAATTATGTTCAGATTGGATCATTTTAATGCTGTAATATTATTTTCTAATTGCAGTCTTTTTTTCTTCTGAAGGCTCTCCTTCACTGCATTCACTTTTTATCTTTTTTTTTTTTTAAAGGAGGCTCCATGTCCAGTGTACAGCCCAGTGTGGGGCTTGAACTCACAACCCTGAGATTAAGAACTGAGCTGAGGTCAAGAGTTGAACGCTTAACCGCTGAGCCACCCAGGTTCCCCTCACCCTTTTTTCTTTAAGCTGAGGACATGAGGGTAGAGAAGAGCTTGCCATTGAAGAGTTCAGTTCTTTGTGATAGATCTATCTAAATTTTGTTCATTCTTCTAAAATCTCATAAAGTGTTGGGGTACCTGGGTGTCTCAGTCAGTAAGGCGTCTGCCTTCGGCTCAGGTCATGATCTCAGGGTTCTGGGATCGAACCTGGCTTAGCAGGGAGTCTGCTTCTCCCTTTTCTTCTGCCCATCCACCCACTTCTCTCTCTCTCTCTCAAATAAATAAATAAATAAAATCTTAAATAACATAAAATTTCATGAAGTGTTTTCTATCAGATCCACTCTATTCCGTGGTAAATTCTGTCTAATTCCATAGGCTGATTCTCCCAATTAGGCTCAATTTTCTGAAAGTTAGGAGGCCTAGAGGTTCAGCCTACCTTTCCTCAAGTCCCATAGTGGTTTGTAGAGAATCTTACTCTTGGAATATAATTGATATAACATATTAATTTCAGGTGTACAATCTAATAACTCAGTATTTGTATATATTGCAAAATGATCACCATAGTCCAGGTAATATCTCTCACTATACAAAAAGTTTTTTCTTGTGATGAGAACTTTCAAGATCCACTTTCCTATCTACTTTCAAATATGGAATATGGTATGAACTAGTCACCTTGTTGTATGTGACATCTCTGTGACTTATTCATTTATAACTGGATCTTTGAATTGTTTGACCCCCTTCACCCATCTCTTCTACTCCCTCTGCCTCAGGTAACCACCAGTCTATTCTCTATATCCTTTTTTTAAAAACTTTACCAGGCCTGTCTACTTATTCCTTCATTCTCCTTCATTCATATTGGAAAGTATTTCACATAAGGTTGCTCTCATTTCCTTCTTGGGTTGCATTTTGTAAAATGTTTTTCCTATCAGGTGTCCAGATATAAGAGTCCTTTAATCTGCTTTCTTTACCCAGAAATCTTAGTCATACATTTTTTTAAAGTTCAGTAATATATGGGGGGGGGGGGGCATTTGTACCTTTTATAGCTTGCTTCCTGCACTATTAACTAGTCAAAATTTTGCTGTTTCCAGTTTTTCTTATTAAAATTCCTTTGTGCTCTGCCCATTCACCCACCCCCTTCCCCAGTTTTCTTGCAGCCTTATTTGAGCTGGGAAACATGAAGAGAGGTTAGATACAGGAAATCCTAGGGACAGAAAAAAAAAAACCACTTGATTTGGGCAGGAAGGGCAGGTGGTAAGAAAGATCTTACGGAGTGATAAGAGGATAGATAAAAATAAGAGTGGGACAACTTCTTTCTGAACTAAGAAGATGGTCTGATTTTAAAATTAAAGTTTCTTTTAATTCCAGTATAGGTAACATACACTGTTACATTAGTTTCAGATAGAGGACAGAGTGATTCAGCAATTCCATACAACACATGGTGCTGATCACAAGTGCCCTCCTTAATCCCCATCCCCTATTTCATCTGTCCTCCCACCCACCTCCCCTCTGCTAACTGGCAATTCTCCATAGTTCAGAGTTTTCTTGGTTGGGTCTCTTTTAGTAAGATTAAAGTTTTTTATGGAGCAAAATATTGCTTATTATGATTACATTCTTTCTAGAGTACTTTCCTTTTAATAGCTAGTTTTGTTCAGAAAAAATACAGGGTAAAACCTGTGGGTATCTGTTAGAAATTTTGTACAGATAGCTTTTACTCTAATAGTGAATGTGTTTGTGTTTTCCCTCCAGAATCTCCTTGGAGAAAGAGACATGAATGTCTGCAATGATATTTCCTGACAAGAAGTTGATTGAAGAGAAGGAAAGGAGATCAACAGCTAGTGAGCAGAATTTCAGATAACCACGGTTTGGTATTTAGCACCTCCAACTACAGACTTCCGTTGCCTACCTTTAAATCATAGATCACCAGGGTCGGAACCCAGACGAGGCAAAAGGATACTTTTCATCTGTAGTTTTTAAGATCAAAGAAACCACAATGTCTAGGAAACAAAACCAGAAGGGTAAGATTACATGTGGGCATAAATTGTTAAAAGCATAGTTGTGAAATAATTATCTACATATTTTTAAAAGGTTCTCTTAATGTGTTTTGAATGGTTATGTTTTCCCTTATCCAGTGCAGTACTACTGATAGGTATAATTTATCTCTTTGTCTTGACTACAATTAATTTTAGAAGAGTAGAACATTTACAACTTTATCTGTGGTCTCTTTAATTATTTAGGTTGTAGATATTAGATTATCATTTTGTATGTTACCAGTTTGGGAGTCAATTCATATAATAATGCTTTTCTACTTTTGTAAATGTACTGAATTGGAATATATTTACAGGAAAGCCAATTGCATCTAGAAAATGCACTCTCTGGAGTGTGAACATATGTTAGAGGGGGCATGGTGGGAGATAGCTTACTGCAGGATATTCTGTATTCTGTGAGTTGATGTTTTTTTCATTGGAGACAGGAAATGAAGCAAGAGTAAATGTTTCCAGTTTTAGATTCCTGCTTTAGCTTTCCTTCTGGGATTACTACTCTAGCTTCTTGTCTAAAGTAAAAAGATGCAAAGAATCAAGAAATACCAAGAATAGTTTTAAGAAGGGCAAAGACAGTAAAGACTGTAAGACCACTTTTTCACCTTTTTTAGAATAGCTGCAAAAATGCCAAGGGACAAATTCAGCCGTAGCACTAGAACTATTACACATAACTGGAATATATTTGTTTAAAGAGTGACCATAGCTATCCTGGCTTTTTTCCCCCCTCATTGAATTTAATTTTCAATTTAAAGTTAATGTTCTTTTCTTTTTTTTTTTTTTTAAGATTTTTTTTTATTTATTTGACAGAGAGAAACACAGCGAGAGAGGGAACACAAGCAGGGGGAGTGAGAGAGGGAGAAGCAGGCTTCCCACCGAGCAGGGAGCCCAATGTGGGACTCGATCCCGGGTCTCCGGGATCATGACCTGAGCCGAAGGCAGTCGCTTAACCAACTGAGCCACCCAGGTGTCCCGTTAATGTTCTTTTCAAAACAGAGGTGTAGGTCCAGGTGTCATGTGTTAAGTATGAAGGGAAATGCTTTTAAATTTAATTTTTACTTAATAGTTCACAAACCTCACTTTAAGAAAATAACGTACCAGAGCTGCTTGTGGTTTTGAAAGTATGTGGTTACTATACTCATTGTATAGTAAATCTGTATAAAGGAAACTGAATTTTTTAAAAAGATTTTATTTATTTATTTGAGAGAGAGAGTAAGAGAGAGCATGAGAGGGAAGAAGGTCAGAGGGAGAAACAGACTCCCCACAGAGCCAGGAGCCCGATGAGTGACTCAATCCCAGGACCCCGGCATCATAACCTGAGCCAAAGGCAGTGGATTAACCAACTGAGCCACCCAGACACCCAGAAATCTGAATTCCAAGGAGTGTTTAGATTACTAAGGAACCGTTTTATAGAATGAGATTATCAACTAAAAAGTTTTTATAACCAAAATTTGTTTCTTCTTAGTCCTCATGATTCAGTTTGCTTTCTTCCCAGTTACATTTGAAACATTACCTGTTTTCCTACTACAAATGAGAAATACTATAGTAAAAATAGGACTCCAGGCTTTAAAATAAAACAATTTCATCTAAAAAGTTTAGCATTTAATTTTTCTCAAAAGGTTGACTTCAGCAGATTGCTTCGACCTTGTTAAAACTTCATTTAAACAAATCTTCGTTTAATTCATGTCTGTATTTTGCCAGAGCTGTGAGGATTCATTGCTTTTTTAAATTGGTATTTAATTACTATAAAACGAATTTGAATCTTTGACTATACCATAGTCATTAAGTGCTAACAAGTTTTGACTGAACATGTAGTTGGAAACAAAAGAAGGCTAATTTGTTGTTAGGACTTTCACTGATAAATCTGTATGTATAATCTACTTGAACAAAAAAAGCAAAAAACACTTATAAAAGCTTAGAGAGAAGCATTTAGTCTCTCACTGTTAAGTAGTAGGGTTTTCGTAGATGCCCTCTATCAGTTTGAGGAAGTTCCTTTCTCTTCCTGTTTCACTGAGTTTTGACATGAGTGGGTGTTGGGTTTTTTGTCAAATGTTTTTTTTGCATTTATTTCAGTCCTCCTCAAACATAGATGATTTTGCCCCTTAGGGGGTATTTGCCAATGTCTGGAGACATTTTTGGAGGTAACAGCTTGGGGTGGGGCAAGGTGCTAGGGGCATCTAGTAGGCATAGCTCCAGGATGCTATAAACATCCTGCAGTGCACAAGACAACCTTCCAAAGAATTGCCTGATTGAGAGGTCAGTACTGCTGAGGAAACCCTGGTCTATTCATATAATCACGTGATTTTATCTTTTATTAATACAGAAAATTAATTTTCAGATGATAAACAATTCTGCATTCCTGGTATAAATCCCATGGGGGAGGGTTGCTTGGGTGGCTTAGTGGGTTAAGCGTCTGCCTTTGGCTCAGGTCCTGAACCCAGGATCCTGGGATCGAGCCCTGCATTGGGCTCCCTGCTTCAGGGGAAGCTTGCTTCTCCCGCTGCCTCTGCCTCCCTCTCTCTGTCTTTCATGAATAAAATAAGTAAATCCTATTTGGTCATTTTTTATGTTACTGGTTTCTGTTTGCTAATGTTTTGATACAGATTTTTAAGACTTGTATTCATGAGGTATATCAGTCTGTAGTTTTCTGTTCTTGTGATGTATTTGGTATATGATTTGTCTTGGAATGTACCATGTATACTTGAAAAGAGTGTGTATTGATCTATTGTTGGGAGAGTATTCTATAGGTGTCAGATAAGCTGGGTGATCATGATGTAAATCATCTATATCCTAATTTTCTGTTTAGTTTTTCTGTCATTTACTAAGAGAAAAGTACTGAATCTTCAGCTACAATTGTTGAATTGTGTATTTTTCCTTTCTGTTTTGTCAGCTTTTAATTTACATATTTTGGGACTCTGTTATTAAGTATATATACATTTATAATTTTATCTTGATAGATTGATTTTCTTATGAAATATTCTTTGTCCTTAGGAATATGTCTTTGAAGTTTTAATTTTTCTGATATTAATATAGCAGTTCCGACTCTCATACTTACTGTTTTCATGGATTATCTTTTTCATCCTCTTTCTCTTTTTTGATGGAGGTTGGTGCTAAAACCCTCATCCTTTGGTTCCAGCCTATTTGTGCTTTGAACTTAAGAGGTATCTCTTGTAGACACCATATAGTTGGATCTTGCCTTTTTATCCATTCGAACAATTCTGCATTTTGATTGGTTAGTCCATTCAACATTTAATGTATTTATCAGCGTGATTGGGTTTATGCCTGCTATTTGCTGTTTTCTGTATTTTATTTTTTTGTTCCTCTGTTAGTGCTTTATTGCCTTCTTTTTAATATATTTTTATATATTACATGTTTACTTTTTTATATTTTATTCTTAGTGTATTAATTCCTCTGTTTTTTAAAATTTTTTTTATTTTATTTTTTTAAGATTTTATTTATTTATTTGACAGAGAGAAACACAGCGAGAGAGGGAACACAAGCAGAGGTGGTGAGAGAGGGAGAAGCAGGCTTCCCGCTGAGCAGGGATCCTAATGTGAGGCTCGATCCCGGGTCTCCAGGATCATGACCTGAGCCGAAGGCAGTCGCTTAACCAACTGAGCCACCCAGGCGCCCCTCCTCTGCTTTTTAAAAAAAATATATTTTATTTATTTATTTGAGAGAGTGAAGGAGAGAGCATGAGAAGGGAGAAGGTCAGAGGGAGAAGCAAACTCCTCGCGGAGTTGGGAATCCAATGCGGGACTCGTTCCTGGGACTCCAGGGTCATGACCTGAGCGGAAGGCAGTGGCTTAACCAACTGAGCCACCCAGGCACTCCTCCTCTGTTTCTTTTTTAAAGATTTTATTTATTCATTTGAGAGAGAAAGAGAAAGCACAAGCTGGGGGGAAGGGCAGAGGAAGAAGAAAAGCAGGCTCCCCACTGAGCAGGGAACCCAATTTGGGGCTGAGTCCCAGGACCCTGGGATCACCACCCAAGCTGAAGGCAGACACTTAACTGTGACAGAGCCACCCAGGTGCCCCTATTCCTTTGATTTTTTTTAAAATCTATTTTTCTTTCTTTCTTTCTTCCTCCCTCCCGCCCTTCCTCCCCCCTTTCTCTCTCTCTCTTTCTTTTCTTCTCTTTTCTTTCTTTTCTTCCTTTGCTGTTTCTTAAATAGTTATTTTATTAGTGGTTGCTCTAGCATTGCAATATGCATCTTTAACTTGTCACAAGCTACTTCCGGTTAATACTGACTTAATTCTGGTAAAATATAGTAGCTTTGTTCCAATATAGCTTTGTTTACCTCTCCCTTGCTTTTGTATTATTATTTCACATATATCACATCCATATATAACCACAATATGTTGGTATTATTATTGTTTTAAACAATATGATGCTTTTTGAAGAAATTTGGAGAAAAGAGAAAAAAATATATGTAATCTTTATGTTTACCCAAATATTTACCATTTTGAATATTCTAAATTCCTTCCTCTGGGTTGGAGTTATTGTCCGGTTTTATTTCCTTTCAGCCTGAAGAATTTAGTTCTTCTTGTATTCAAGTCTAACAGGAATGGATTCTTTCAGACTTTTTTTTTTTTTTTAATCTGGATATCTTTATTTTGCCTTCATTTTGAAGGATAGTTTTGCTGGCTATAGAATTCAGCACTTTTCCACTGAATATGTCATATTGTTGTTCCTCTGTTTTTTTTTTTTTTTTTTTAAGATTTTATTATTTGACAGAGAGAGAGATCACAAGTAGCCAGAGAGGCAGGCAGAGAGAGAGGAGGAAGCAGGCTCCCTGCGAAGCAGAGAGCCTGATGCAGGCCTCGATCCCAGGACCCTGAGATCATGACCTGAGCCAAAGGCAGAGGCTTGAACCCACTGAGCCACCCAGGTGCCCTTCCTCTGTTTTTGAGAAGTCATTTTTTTTTTTTTATTATTCTCTTGTTTGTTGTTGTTGTTGTTATTGTTCTCTTTATCTTTCACAGTTTGACTGATGCAATTGGTATGGATATCTTGGGAATTACATCAAATATTTGCCATTACTTAATAAAAATTTTTTTTTTTCTCTGCTCCTTTCCCTCTTTCCTCCCCTGCTAGGAATCTTGTGATATGTATATTGGTAAGCATAATGTTATCCCACAGGTGACTGAGGATCATTTTTCTTTTCTTCTTTCTTTCTATTTTTTTTTTAAGATTTTATTTATTTATTTGAGAGGTGCCTGGGTGGCTCAGTGGTTTAAAGCCTCTGCCTTCGGCTCAGGTCATGATCCCGGAGACCCAGGATCGAGTCCCACATCGGGCTCCCTCCTCAGCAGGAAGCCTGCTTCTCCCTCTCTCACTCCCCCTGCTTGTGTTTCCTCTCTCGCTGTGTTTCTCTCTGTCAAATAAATAAATAAAATCTTAAAAAAAAAAAAAGATTTTATTTATTTATTTGAGAGAGAGACACACACACAGCAAGAGAAGGAACACCAGCAGGGAGAGTGGGAGAGGGAAAAGCAGGCTCCCCGCCAAGGAGGGAGTGTGATGCGGGGCTTGATCCTGGGACTCTGGGATCATGACCTGAGCTGAAGGCAGATGCTCAACAACTGAGCCACCCGGGAGCCCCATTTTTCTTTTTGCTTCAAAAAAAATTTTTATAGTGTTCTTCCTTTATTTGGATTGTTTAATTCCTATTGTTTGCTTTTCAAGTTTACTCATTTTTTTCTTCTGCTATCTCAAATTTGCTATTAAGTCTATCTGATGAATTTTTCATTTGGATATTACAGTTTTATCTTATAGTTTCTATTTCTCTAATGAGATTCTGTATTTGTTGAGTCATTATGACTATATTTTCCTTTAATTCCTTGAATATATTTTTATTAGTTATTTTGAAATTTTTGTTGGTTAAGTTTTCCAACTTGTGGATCCTTTCAGAGTCAGTTTCTTTTGACTGATGTTTTTCCTATGTATGAATCTTTCTTTCTTGGCTTTTTTTTTAAGTGGACAATTAAGGTGCTAAATTACCTCTGGATTCTTAATTTATTTTCTTGAGGCTATTTTAAAAATAATTAGCCTGGACATAAACTGAGGCATCTACCTCTCTACCTGTTCCATGTGTACATCACAAATGTATCTGCACAGTTTTTTTAATCCTAATTTTTATTTTTTATTTTTGCTTTTTAGGGATTGCCCCTTTGTCTGCAGTGTTTATTGGTCAGCCAATGATTTGGACTGAGGTTTTGCTAAACATCACAAATGCATAAGCTTTTATCTTCTGCTGGTTGAACTATGTGGGTTGAGGAAGACATTCAAAGTTCAGGCAGTTCTTAAGTTTGTTTTCACTTTTACTTTCCACTGGCCTCTTGGGTTTCCCTGTGCATGTGCACAGTTTCTCAGTTAGGTTGGGATGTGTAGAGAGCTATCTGGCTTTTCTATGGTTCTTTCATTTCCAGGATTTCCCTGTTAAATTTCCTATTTGTTTACCACTCACTGAGCCAACAGTCCAACTTTAGGCTAGCAAAGCAGCAAGTTTTGTTTTTTGTTTTTTTTTTTTTAAGATTTTATTTATTTGACAGAGTGAGAGAGTGAACAGAAGCAGGGAGAGTAGGAGAGGGAGAAGCAGGCTCCTTGCTGAGCAGGGAGCCCGATATGGGGCTTGATCCCAGGACCCTGGGATCATGTCCTAAGCTGAAGGCAAATTCTGCCTTTTTTTTTTTTTTTTAAGATTTTATTTATTTATTTGATACAGAGAGAGATCATAGGTAGGCAGAGAGGCAGGCAGAGAGAGAGGGGGAAGCAGACTCCCTGCTGAGCAGAGAGCCCAAAGTAGGGCTCCATCCCAGGACCCTGAGATCATGACCTGAGCCTTCGGCAGAAGGCTTTAACCCTCTGAGCCACTGAGGTATCCCAAAAGCAGCAAGTTTTTAAAAAAAATTTTTTGGGTTCTCCACTTTAGCCCACTTTAGGGCTCCCTCCTCTCTAATTAGCCTTCTTCAGCAGTACCCTGCCCTGGTAGAGCCACTGGAGATACGAATGGAAGCAGTCCTAGGCAAGAGAGATGAAGACTTCATTGTTTTTACTTAAGGTTCTAGCAGTTTCTCAGTAATTTGTTGTGGCCTTTGATTGATTTCTAGAGCTCTGAAACGATTGTTTTTCACAGTTTTGTTCAGTTTAATACTTGCGTTTTAAGGAGAGGACTTGCCCAACCTCTTCCCACCATCCTTAAGCCCAGTTTTATTGTTTTATAAAAGCACTGGTCCTCAAAGATTTAAAACAATAAAATTAACTAGGTCTTTATACCTGGTGTTTTGAATACCTCTGAATTAAACAGTGGCGACAGGGGACAGGTCTTTAGACATTAAGTAGCCTACTGGTTCATGTAGCTTACTATTAATTAAGTAAAAAATGCTTCTGCCAAAAATCTCTTGTGGGCCTTACCCTTGGATTATTTGAACTGTTTTTTGGGCACCCAAATGTTGAAAATTAAATAAGAGAACTTTTGAATAGAACCCATAGCAGATATTTGGGAACCTATTAGGTTCATGATATGAGTTTATAGTGGGATAATTACCTATAACTTTTTACCTTTTCCTAATTCAGCACTAGATAGAAGAAAACCAACTCCAGAGGTAATCCAAGGTTGGAAATATGTTTAGCTCTGATTCCCACAGATTAGTAATGATCCTCATTTCCTCTCTCAGTAGTCTTTAGAGACTAGAGAAATATGACACCAAATGATTGTAAATTTTAAAATTTTAGGAGACCTGATTTTGGTCAGGTAATCTCTTTCAAACTTGACTATATCTCAGAAGCATCACGGAAATGAAAAAAAATTTTTCTTTGAATCACTGTCTGGGGATGGTACACTAGACTCCTTTCAACAGTCAGATTTGCTAATATTTTATAGCCCTAAAAAAAACATGTTTGCCTGTCAGTGTCTAACGATGCTATCAAGTTACAATGATAAGAGCAAGTTCACAAGTATTGTACTTTTTTTGTTGACTTCATTTTGCACTTTCTTTCTCTTCCTCTTTTCCCACTTTTGAAACTACAAAATACTTTAACATTTGATATTTAAATCTCTGAAACATTAAAATAGCTGACTTAAATTTCATAGTTGATGGGGCGCCTGAGTGGCTAGTGGTTAAGCCTCTGCCTTCAGCTCAGGTCATGATCCCAGAGTCCCTGGATCAAGCCCCACCTCGGGCTGCTGCTCGGGGAAGCCTGCTTTTCCCTCTCACTCCTCTGCTTGTGTTCTCTCCGGCTGTGTATCTCTCTGTCAAATAAATAAAATCTTTTAAAAATGTATTTTATAGTTGATCATGCATGAATAGTTTCAGTACTGTGCTGTTGCTTAATTACTTAACTACTTTCTCTTTTATGTAGATCTGCCTAAATACTTCTCTCTTCCTTTCCTCTGCCCTTCCCAACTTTTTCTCATTTTACAAAACTGAAACTCTGTATCCCATAACTCCTTACTCTCCCTTATCCCAATCCCTGAGAACTACCATCCTACTTTCTGTTTTCTGTTTCTGTAAATTTGACTACTCTTGATAACTCATTACAAGTGGAATCATACAGTGTTTGTCCTTTTATGACTGGCTTATTGCAGTAAGAATAACATGTTCAGAGTTAATCCGTGTTGTAGCATGTGTCAGAATGTCCTTCCTTTTTAAAGGTGAATATTACCACAATTTGTTTATTTATCTGTGGATGGGCACTTGGGGTGTTTCCACTTTCTGTTTGTAGGTAATACTGTGAACATGGGTGTACAGATAGATACCTTTTGAAATCCCTGCTCTCACTTCTTTTGGGTTTGTAGCCAGAAGTAGAATTTCTGGATTAATGGTAATTCTGTTTGATTTAGTGAGGAACCGCCATTCTGTGTTTGGTAGCAGATGTACCATTTTGTATTCCTACTAGTAGTACATGGGGTTCTAGTTTGTTTACATCTTCTCCAACACTTGCTGTTTTCTGTTTGTTTGCTTTTTAAAGAGCTATCCTAACTGATGTGAGGACTTCCTTTTAAAGAGAACTACAACCTGTTTTTATTTTTAAATTTTAATTAAGATTTTTTTTTTATGAAACACTTTATGAATTTGCATGTCATCCGCACGTGGGGGCCATGCCAGTCTTCTCTTTACCATTTCGATTTTAGTATATGTGCTATCGATATGAGCACTACAAACTGTTTTTATAAAGTCATAGAATTTTTAAATTTCAAGGAATCTTGATAACTGTCAGAACTGACCTCTTTATTCTTTGGGCCTCCCACCTCATCTGTGATACCTACAAACACCCACTGTATGCCTGCCTTTATTTGCCTATTAGACTCTGAGCCTGTTGTGGTAATAACTGGATTTTATTCTTGTATGACTTTCCAACAACTAACTCATTACTTTGATACACTATAGATTATCTAGAAACAAATTATGTTAGTTTATACTTTTAAAAATATTTCAGATTTAAAAAAAATATATTTCAGATTTTTTAAATTAATTTTTTTATTGAAGTATAGTTGATGAACATTTTACATTAATTTCAGGTGTACAACACAGTGATTTGAAAACTATATATAATGCTATTTGTTCACCACAGGTGTAGCTACCATCTGTCATCATCTCCAGATGGGGAGATTATCCTGGATAATCCAGGTGGGCCCTAAGTGGCAGTCACAATTATCCTTATAAGGGGGAGGCTGAAGGAGATTTCAGATAAAAGAGAGGGCATGACAGCTATGAGGGCAGACATTGGGGCGGTATGGCAAGCCAAGGAATGCTGACATTTACCAGCAAGTGGAAGAGGCAAGGAGCAGATTCTCCTCTAGAGCTTTCAGAGGGTATGTGGCCTTGCCATTACCTTGATTTCAGCACAGGGAAACTGGTTTTGGACTTCTAGGCTTTTGAACCGTGACAGAAAACATTTCTGTTGTTTGAGCCACCAAGTTTGGGATAATTTGTTATAACAGCCATGGGAACCTAATACAGAGCCAACCACATTCTTTTTGTTGAAAGTCATTTATTCATTCTTAATATATCTTTTTAATGTCTTCTCTTTTTAGAAATTCAATAAAGAGAACATTTTATTTTAGGATCTAGCTGACTATTCTACATAAGGTAACTGGAAATAATTGGCTGTATCTTTTAGGGGTAAAATATCTAAATATGGGGACGCCTGGGTGGCTCAGTTGGTTAAGCCACTGCCTTCGGCTCAGGTCATGATCCTGGAGACCCGGGATCGAGTCCCACATCGGGCTGCCTGCTCGGCGGGAAGCCTGCTTCTCCCTCTCTCACTCCCCCTGCTTGTGTTCCCTCTCTGGCTGTGTTTCTCTCTGTCAAATAAATAAAATCTTTAAAAAAAAAA
>PITA01007028.1:28621-41328 GCA_004023965.1 Spilogale gracilis | reverse complement strand
TCTAAATATGTCTAAAATATCTAACATTAAAGTGGGAAACAAGTAAGTAATGTGGCTTATCTTTTTACCCTGGGCAATTAAAAAATAGGTTATTCTTAGAACCAATTTAACCTGTTTCTTACACTGCTCATTTATGTGCTAACTACCAAAAAAAACCTCAAAACATTTTCAAAGGTATATTTTTTCCAAAATTAGTCCAGAAGAGTTTATTTGGTGCATGCAGGAATCCATTAGACCAAAGATAGGGAAACATTTTGAAGGGAGAATAACATAAACAGACAATTACTTGGGTGAAACAAATAGGATAGAGCAGTTGAAAAGCTGAATGGTGACAAGTTTCCTGGAGCCAAGAAGACAGTGATTGATGTTCAGGGCCTTATGGGGTGTGAGTGGAGCCCAGAGACCATCCCCCCTTGCTCTGGCATAGGACCCCAAGAGATTGAGTCCTAGTAGTAAAGATGAGTGGAAATAGACTCACCTTTGTAGGAATTGCCACTTAGTTTCAAACTATTTCAATACCTGAAATTGGTTTGAGGTAACATAGATGCCCTGGTACAAATAAACAGATCCTCCCTGGAAATCCTCACAAATGACTTTCATTGTCAGTTCTTTAAATAGGTTAAATAGTACACAGTAAAAACATAATTGGAAACATAGGGGGATGAAACAGTAAGAATATGAAACAAGAATAAATACAGAATAGAACAAATATACAGGAGATCCAAATATTGGAGTTATCAGGTTTAAAATAACTATTTTTCAAAAAATAAAAAAATAAAATAACTGTTCTTAAGAGGGTAAAAGAAATAAAGACAACTTGGGGAAATTTAACAGATAATTGGCAAACTATTTTATTTTATTATTTTTTTTAAAGATTTTATTTATTTGACTTAGAGAAACACAGCCAGAGAGGGAACACAAGCAGGGGGAGTGAGAGAGGGAGAAGCAGGCTTCCTGCTGAGCAGGGAGCCCGATGTGGGACTCGATCCCTGGTCTCCGGGATCATGACCTGAGCTGAAGGCAGTCGCTTAACCAACTGAGCCACCCAGGCGCCGCGGCAAACTATTTTATAATGCATATTTTAGACCTGAAAAATACAGTAATTGAAACTATGAACTCAGTGTATGGTTTTAAAAACAGGGGCACCTGGGTGGCTCAGTTGTTTAAGCATCTGTGTTTGGCTTGGGTCACAGTCCTGGGGTCCTGGAATTGAGCTTCACTTTAGGCTCCCTGCTCAGCAGGGGGTCTGCTTCTCCCCTCCCTCTGCCTGCCGCTTCCCCTGTTTGTGTTCTCTCTCTCTCAAATAAATAAATAAAATCTTTAAAGAAAATAAAATGAAAACAGATTGCTAATATCTGAGAAGAATCAGTGAACTGCGTTAAAGTTAGAAGAAACTAAAACATGCATAGAAATTCAAAAGACTAGGAAGAAGAGGAGGTGAAAGACTTAGAGGCAACAGAGATTAGGTATGTCATATGCGTAATGGGAACTCCAGAAGAAAAAGAATAAGGAAGAGTATTTTGGAAGATGTTATTGATAACTTCCCAAAATTCATAAAAACTAGCAAGCCGGGGTGCCTGGGTCGCTCAGTGGTTAAGTGTCTGCCTTTGGCTCAGATTGTGATCCTGGAGTCTGTGGATCGAGTCCCAAATCAGGCTCCTTGCTCTGCGGGAGGCCTGCTTCTCCCTCTCACACTCCCCTTGCTTGTGTTCTGTCTTTGGTTGTGTTTCTCTCTGTCCAATAAATTAAAAAATAAATAAATAGATAAATAAACAAAAAATCCAGCATGCCACAGATTCAAGAAGTGCTACAAATCACAAACAATAAAAATACAAAGAAATCCACACCTAGGAACATCATAGTAAAGTTTCTGGGAAACAAAGACAGAAAATCTTAAAAGCAGCCAGAGGAAGAAAATACACACCTTTGAGGGTGCCTGGGTGGCTCAGTTGGTTAAGCATCTGCCTTCGGCTCAGGTCATGATGCTGGGGTCCTGGGATCAAATCCCACATCAAGCTCCCTGCTCAGCAAAGAGCCTGCTTCTCTCTCTCTGCCATTCCCCTGCCTTGTGCTCTCTGTATCAGGTAAATAAATAAAATCTTTTTTTAAAAAAATAAATAAAATCTTAAAACAAACAAACAATTTTGAAAGGATCACAGTTAGACCTAGAGCTAACTTTTCAACAGGAACAATGGAAGTCAGAGGACAGGGGATGATATCTTTAAAGGTCTGAATAAAAAATAACCGCTGGTCTGCAGTTCTATATGCATCATATACAGTGAACATATCCTTCTAGAATGAAGTGAAATAAACACAGTTTTAAAAGACAACAAAACACAAAAATAAAACCAAAAAGAAGTTGTCACCATTGGAACCCCACCGAAAAAATCCTGAAGGTATTCTGAATATAGAAGAAAGATGAACCAATTGGAAGGTTGGAGATGCAAGAAGGCATGAATAGCAATACATACCACAAATACATGGTCAAGTCTAAATGAATAAAATAATAAGAATGTTTTATTAGGATTTAAAAACACATAGAGAGGGTTCCTGGGTGGCTCAGTCAGTTAAGCATCTGCCTTTGGTTCAGGTGATGATCCGAGAGTCCTGGGATCAAGTCCTGCTTAGGGCTCCCTGCCCAACAGGAGTCTGCTTCTCCCTCTGCCCCTCCCCTCATTTGTGTGTGCTCTCTCTTGTAAAAATAAATAAATTTAAAATACATCTTTCATAAACACACACACACACACAGAATTATGGGCACCTTGGTAGCTTAGTTGAGTGAATGTCCAACTCTTGGTTTCAGCTCAGGTCATGATCTCATGGGCTGTGAGATTAAGCCCCAAGTCCTGTGGGGCGCCCTGCTGAGTGGGGAATCTACTTGAAGATTCTCTCCCTCCTCCCCTCCCTTGACTCTCTCTCAAATAAATAACTTTTAAAAAATGTAGAGAATTAATATACGGTAGTCATGACGTGTGAATTAGGAGGAGTAAGGACACACCTGGGTGGCTCAGTCAATTAAGCGGCTGCCTTCAGCTCAGGTCATGATCCCAGGGTCCTGGGATGGAGTCCATCAGGCTCCTTGCTCAGCGGGGAGCCTGCTTCTCCCTCTGCCTGCCGTTCTCCCTGCTTATGCTCTCATGCTCTCTCGCTCTCTGGCAAATAAATAAATAACATCTTAAAAAAAAATTAGGAGAGGCATAAGCTCCCTTGGTTTATCAAGGAAGAGGGGTAAAGCTGCCAATTAACATTAGAATTTTGCCAGTCAAAAATAGATGTCATAATCTCCGGGAAGTTGTTAAAGGAATAGTCAGTACATGCTGCAACAGGGATAAACCTTAAGAACATTATGCTAAGTGAAATAAGCCAGTCATAAAAATACAAGTACATGATTCCACTTATAGAAAGTGTCTTCAGTAGTCAAAAATCACAGAAAGTAGAATAGTGATTGTTAGGAGTTGGGAGTTATGGGGTATAATGGGGTATGGGGAGTTGTTGTTTAATAGATACAGAGTCTTAGTTTTATAAGATGAAAAAGTTCTGGAGAGTAGTTGTATAATAATGTGAATATACTTAACACTATTGAACTATATACACTTAGAAATGGCTATGATGGTAAGTTTTAATGCTATGCATTTTTTTTTTTACCAGAATAAAAAAAGAATTAGAGACTAAACAAAACTGTTCTGAATGTGGATATATTACTATTCAGCCAAAGTAGACTTTAAGGCAAAAAAGTATGATTAGGGATAAATTAGGGATAAAGAAGGGGCACTTCATAATTATAAACCATTTAATGTAACAAAAAATAATTTTAATAACAGATTTAGATTTTTAAAAAATTTTTATTTGAGGGAGCCTGGGTGACTCAGTGGGTTAAAGCCTCTGCCTTCGGCTCAGGTCATGATCTCAGGGTCCTGGGATCAAGGCCTGCATCGGGCTCTCTGCTCAGCAGGGAGCCTGGTTCCTCCTCTCTCTCTGCATGCCTCTCTCCCTACTTGTGATCTCTCTCTCTGTCAAATAAATAAATAAAACTTTTAAAAAAATTTTTTATTTGAGAGAGAGCACAAGCAGGGGGAGGGGCAGAAGAGGAGGGAGAAGTAGATTCTCTGTGGAGCAGGGAGCCCAGTGTCAGACTTGATCCCAGGACTCTGAGATCAAGACCTTAGCCAAAGGCAAATGCTTAACTGACTGAGCCACTCAGACACTCCTCTAATAACAGATTTAAAACAAAGATTTACAGAATTAAAAGGAGAGAAATACATAATTATAGTAGGATATTTTAATGCAGATCTCAGTAACTGATAAAATAATCAGATGAAGAATTAATAAAGATATAAAATATTTGGATATGACTAGCAAATGTGATGTAATTGTCATAATTGGAACAGTATATCCAACAACTAAGTACATATGGATTTGTTACTTCTTTCTTTTTTTTTTAATTTTTAAAAAGATTTTATTTATTTGAGAGGGAGAGTGACAAGAGTGCATGAGAGGGGAGGAGGACAGAGGGAGTAGCAGACTCCCTACAGAGCTGGGAGCCTGATGTGGGACTCGATTCTGGGACTCTGGGATCCTGACCTGAGCCCAAGGCAGTGGCTTAACCAACCAAGCCATCCAGGTGCCCTCTATCTTTTTTTTTTTTTTAAGTAGACTTCATGCACAGCATGGAGCCCAGTATAGGCCTTGAACTCACGACCCTGAGATCAAGAGTTGGACACCCGACTGACTGAGCCATCCAGACACCCCTGTTTATTACTTCTTAAATCCATCTAGAACATTTTCAAAAATTGACCGTATACTGGGCCATAAAGCAAATTTCCACCATTTTTAGATAATTAAAATCATACAGATTGTTATTTGACTTTAGTGCATTTAAGCAAGTTATCCAAAAGTTAATTAGAAAATCTCCAAATATTTGGGTGTTAAGAATATATGTCTGAGTAACACTTGGATTAAAAAAAATCAAGACAGAAATTAGAAAATATTTTAAATAGAACAGTAATGGAAATTTATACATAAGAACTTATAACATGCAGCTGAAACCATGTTTAGAGGGATTTTTAAAGCTTTTTAGCTTTAAACGTATATAGAGAAAAAGAAGATAGGCTATGAATCAGTGAACTAAATTCTAAAGAAGTTAAGAAAAACCCAGAAAATGTAGAAGAGAGGAAATAAAATGATTTTTAAATAGTGGGATTCCAGTATTTATGATATTCTTCCGTTTTCTGTGCAGTATTGTTGTTAGATCTTCAGTTGTGTAGAAGTAATGAAGCAGCAGAGTTAAAACTATGTGAGGTGATGAATGCATTAGTTGTTTTGGTCTTGGTCATTATTCCAATAGTAGATACATATATCAGCTCATTACATTGTATTCTTTAAATACATATATTTGTCAATTATTTCTCAATAAGTTTGGGAGGAAAAAAATAATGAAGCAAACATTTTGGTCTTGTTTTCTGGTCTCAAAGGAAAAGGTCTTAGCATTCACTATTACACTGATGTTTGCTGTGTGATTTTTGTAGATACCCTACATAGGAAGCCCACAGAATGTAAACTATCAGAATTTGTGATTTTAACAATGTCACTAGATATAAAATCATTATACAAAAATCAGTCATACCTACTTATATCAGCAGTAAGTCATTAGAAAATGAAATTTAAAAGTAGATGCCATTTACAATTGCCGAAAAGTATATCATAGGAATACATTCAATGAAAGATATGTAAAAACACTTAAAAATGATAAAGCATCATTGGAAAAAATGAAAGAACCCTTAAATCAAAGGATAAAAGGGTATACCATATTCATTGATCAGAAGTCTCAATATTTTGAAGATAACTGTCCTCTGAGGTGGATTTATAGATTTAATGCAATCCTCATAAAAAACCTGACATTTTTTTTTTAAGTTTGTTGTTGTTGTTTTTAAGTAATCTCTACACCTAACATGGAGTTCAGACTCACAACCCCAAGGTCAGGAGTTACATGCTTTTCTGACTGAGCAACCAGGCACCCCCCCACCAATGTTATTTTTTTGTGGAACTTGACAAAGTGATTCTGAAGTGTATATGATAATGCAGAGGGCCAAGAATAGCTGAAGAATTCTTAACAGCATGGTCAGAAAACTCACTGAATTCAATACCAAGACTTATCGTAAAGCTACAGTAGTTAAGACAATACAGTATTACCATAAGATGGAAAATATAGACAAATGAAACAGGCCAGAAACAGAGCTGTTCATATATGGAGATTTTATTTACCTAAAAGTCAGTACTGCAGAGCTTTGAGGAAAAGGTGATCTTTTTTCCCTTAGAAGTCCATATGGAAAGAAAATATTACTCTTTTTCTTTACTTTATACCTCTAAGGCAATTCAGGGTTTAGATTATAGACCTAAATGTGAGGGATAAAACAATAACACTTATAAAAGATAATTTAGCAGAATGTCTTCAAGACCCCAGAGAAGGAAGTATTCTTCCATTTTTAAGCTTTTTTCCTTAATAATATCTTTTTAATGTCTTAATGGAATTTATTTTTTGGAGCAGTTTTGGGTTTACGGCACAGTTGAGGAGAAGGTACAGATTTCCTGTATACCTCCTACCCCCAAACGTACGCAGACTTTCCCCATTATTCATATCCTCCATTAGAGTGACACATTTGTTACAATGGGTAAACCTGCACTGACACATTATTATCACTCAAAGTCTATATATTAGGATTCTCTCTGTGTTGTACATTTTTTGGATTTGGACAAATGTTTAATGACATGTATTGCTATTATAGTATCTGTGCTTTGTTTATTAATTATCCATTCCACTTAATCCCTGGCAGATACTGACTCTTTTATTGTTGCTATAGTTTTTTCTTTTCCAGAATGTCATATAGTTGGAATCATACAGTACATACCCTTTTCACATTGACTTATTTCAATAAGTAATAAGCATTTAAGTTTCCTCTGTATCTCTTCATGGCTTGTTAGGCCATTTCTTTTTAGCACTAAATAGTGTTCCATTGTATGGATGTACCACATTTTATCCATTTACCTACTGAAGGACATGTGGGTTGCTTCCAATTTTTGGCCATTATAAATAGAGTTGATACGGGTATTAAGGAGGGCACATGTTGTGGCGAGCATTGTGTGTTATATGCAGCTAATGAACTGTGCAACACTACATCAGAAACTAATGATGTCCTATATGCTGGTTAACTGAACATAATAATAAAAGATAGAGAGATGATAGCTAGCTAGCTAGCTAGCTAGATCCATATGCAGGTTTTTGTGTGGGCGTAAGTTTTCAGCTCCTTTGGATAAATACCAAAGTGAATGATTGCTGGATCTCATTGTGAGTTCTCTAAGAAACTGCCCACCTGTCTTCCAAAGTATCCGTACCATTTTGCTTTTTTACCAGCAACGAGAGTTCCTGTTGTTCCACATCCTTGCTCTCGTTTAGTGTTGTCAGTGTTCTGGGTGGCAACCATTTTAAGAGATGTGTAGTGGTATCTCATTGTTTTAATTTACATTTTCTTTGGGACATATGATGTGAAGCATCTTTTCATATGCTTGTTTGCTGTCTCTGTATTCTTTTTTGGTGAGGTGTCTGTTAAGGTCTTAGGCCCATTTTAAAATTATGTTGTTTCTTATTGTTGAATTTTAAGAGTTCTTTGTATATTTTGACTAATAGTCCTTTATCAGATGTCTTTTGTAAATATTTTCTCTTAGTCTGTGGCTTGTCTTTTCATTCTCTTGACAGTGTCTTTTTTTTTCTTTTTTTAAAGATTTTATTCATTTATTTGACAGAGAGAGATCACAAGTAGACAGAGAGGGAGGAGGAAGCAGGCTCCCCACTGAGCTGAGAGCCTGATACTGGACTTGATCCCAGGACCCTGAGATCATGACCTGAGCTGAAGGCAGTGGCTTAACCAACTGAGCCACCCAGGCGCCCCAGGAAGTTTAAATTTTAATGAAATACAGCTTACCAATTCTTCCTTTCATGGACTCTGCCTTTGGTGTTGCATCTAAAAAGTCATTGCAAAACCTAAGTGTATCTAGATTTTATCCTGTAATCTTCCAAGAGTTCTATACTTTTGCAGTTTACACTTGGGTCTGCAATCCATTTGGTGTTAATTTTTGAGAAGGATGTAAAGTCTGAATTTTTTAAAAGAATTTTTATTTAGCAGAAAGAAACACAGCTAGAGAGGGAACACAAGCAGGGGGAGTGGGAGAGGGCGAAGTAGGCTTCCCGCCAATCAGGGAGCCTGATGTGGGGCCTGATCCCAGGACTCTGGGATCATGACCTGAGCTGAAGGCAGACGCTTAATGACTGAGCCAACCAGGCGCCCCTGAAAATTTTTTTAAAAAGGATGTTTTATTAGGACAGTGTGAGCTTAAATGTGTTGTTTAGGTAATGTGTGTCTTACCTTCACAAGTGTAACAGTTAAAAGCCATAATCTGCCTTATGGTAATTGTAACAATTGTTTGGAAATAGAAATATTTATAATGCAAGTTGATCCCTGATACATAATTTTTCCAGTTTAAGAAAGAAGCAGCAGACAGATTTAACTCTTGCTTGCATGATGGCTAATGAGTAAAAAGTAACAGATTTTGCAGTGCTATAGTTTTATGAGGCAGAGTTATTTTGTTAGAGATAGATTATGCAGTTAGGATTACTTGTTCATTTGAAGCACCAGGATTGGAATGAGCTGGAAGGAGGGAGATACTCACTGTTTTACAGTGCTAGAAGAAACAGCCAAAGCAAGGGCTTTTACAGTGGCAAAAGAATATCTCTCAGATCTAACTGAAATTAGTTCTGCTACATATGAAATGGAACACACTGTTTAAAACAATATTTCCTTCTTCTCACTCTCCTTCAAATTCTCAAGAATTCTACTAGCTAGTCTGTACTGAGCCTAGTAATTAAAGATTTCTTTGACTTTTATATATTATAGTTCTTAAATATTTTAATTTCATTGACTTAATTGGAATTGAGTTTCTTTCCTAAGATACTTGGCAGAATAATTCTTTTTTTTTTTTTTAAGATTTTATTTATTTGACAGCACAAGTAGGGGGAGTGCACTGCACGTGGGGAGAGATGGTGAAGCAGGCTCCCTACCCGATGTGGGGCTCTATCCCAGGACCCTGGGATCATGACCTGAGCCAAAAGCAGGTGCTTAACCGATTGAGCCACCCAGGCGCCCCAAGCTGGTAGAATTCTCGAGAATCTGAAGGACAGTGAGGAGTAGGAACTAAGTTTTTTTTTTTTTTAATGGTACATTCAGTTCACCCAGTCCATCTTAAGCCCAGAACTGTGGCGTATATTATATAAAATACAGGAATTAACAGCCTCATTAAGTAGAGATATTTTATTGAAATCTAAAAATGAGGGTTTGACTTGCAAGAGAGACAGAAAATAGGCCATTGGTAGCTAAAACTGTCTTTTGCTTCAGACTTAAGTGACCAGCTCACCAGAGCATTTTATGAGACTTGATTTATTTGCAGACTGATTTTCTGGATTTTAGATTATCCAGAATCCTTGCTTGCTCTTTTTTCTCCTGTTTTCACTGGCTGTTCATCTTTTTTTTTTTAAGCTTTTATTTATTTGACAGAGAGAAACACAGCCAGAGAGGGAACACAAGCAGGGGGAGTGAGAGAGGGAGAAGCAGGCCTCCCACCAAGCAGGGAGCCCAATGTGGGGCTCGATCCTGGGTCTCCAGGGTCATGACCTGAGCCGAAGGCAGTCGCTCAACCAACTGAGCCACCCAGGCACCCCGGCTGTTCATCTTTTAAACACATCACAATTTTTTTTTTTCTTGAAAGATTTTATTTATTTATTTTAGAGAGAGAGAAAGAAATATACAGCATGAGTGGGAGGGGTAGATGGGGAGAAAGAGAATCTCAGGCAGACTCTACAATAAGCTTGGAGCCCAACATGGAGCTCAGTCCCAGGAGGGTGAGATCATGACCTGAGCCAAAACCAAGAGTTGGCTCCCAACCAGCTGCGCCACCCAGCTGCTCCACAGTTTATCTTTCCCTTTCCCCAAAAGCAAGGAGAGATTAGCAAGTAGAAATGTAAAACTCATGACAGTCTTTCTTGCTATTTGGAAATAAAGACTTAACTAAATATTTAATTTTTATTCTATTTTAGTGCCCCATTCCATTAAAAAGTTTGCAAGTTAGCTGTAAATAGATAATCATCATGTGGCTTCATAATTTTTTAAGTAACTTTGAATTCATGTAATTTCTGGAACTATAGACAAGATATTGTGACTAAGACATTAATTCAGAGATGATCTAGAATCAGCAAAGGATGTGTAGTGATATTAGTAATTGAAGATTTATTTGTGTTCTTTAAAAAAGTCATAGTTTTCAAATGCTTTAATTTTTTTTAAAGATTTTATTTATTTATTCGACAGAGATCACAAATAGGCAGAGAGGCAGGCAGAGAGAGAGAGGAGGAAGCATGCTTCCTGCTGAGCAGACAGCCCAACGCTTGCCTCAATCCCAGGACCCTGAGATCATGACCTGAGCCAAAGGCAAAGGCTTTAACCCACTGAGCCACAGTGTCCAAATGCTTTAATTTTTTAATTTATGAGATTGAGGTGTTTTTTTTTCCCCCCTGGAAAATCTGGTAGAATTCCTGAGAATCTGAAGGACAGGAAGGAGTAGGAAAGAATTTGTTAAGCTGTGCATTTAATTCCATATGTGTGAGAAGTAATACCAAATTAATGGAAGATGGCATTGAGACAGAAGATGTTGGCCATTAAAATGAATATCATTGCCTCCTGGCAATTCTCTAGAGTACATTACTAAGAAGGAAAGGTGGATGGAATTTCCTATTCAGTCACCACTCATGGAGGAATTTATTATTTGAACCAGTAAACCTTTTAAACAAGACCCTCGAGAATTCTTGGAATTTAAAATAGGAAGCATATTCTGTTGAGCACCTGGGTGGCCCAGAGGATTAAGCGCCTCTGCCTTCAGCTCTTTCTCTGCCTGCCTCTCTGCCTATTTGTGATCTCTCTCTGTCAAATAAATAAATAAAATCTTTAAAAAAACCAAAAAAGCTTATTCTGTTGCACTTGATGGAAACCTAGGAAAATCTGTTGGTAAGAGTAAGATAGGCTTTGGTTGCTTTTTTGTCTTTTATAAAAACTTTGACTTTCCAGCAAGCTACCTGGAAAAGTCAAAACTCATTCCAGAAGTTTGGAAATTTCCCAGTGTAATTGTTTTGTCTTATAAGAAGAGGCACAACATCCTTGAGAATGTAGTTGAAGGAGCACTCAAAGGTGCAAAATAAAGAAAAAAATTAACCAGCTGTTAAGACTATATGATGAAGGAAAATAAAGCAGGCAAATAAAAGGCCACTACCTTTCATTGAAGACCCACTAGCAGATTGGCAGTTGAAGTATGGATTTTTCTGAACATGTAAAACATAGCAATAGTCATCTGAAATGCCTCGGAAGGCCAGTTAATGAAACTGTGTCTGTATCCTTGCAATCTACTGACAAGAATTTTGTGTTTGGCCATCAGCAACCAAGATGGAAATTTTTTTTTTTTTTAAAGATTGATTGACTGATGAGAGAGAGCACGCACACACATGAGCCTGGCGAGGGGCGGAGGGAGAGGGAGAAGCAGACTCCCAGCTCAGCAGGGAGCCTGATGTAGGACTTGATCCCAGGATACTAGGATCGTGACCTGAGGCCTGCACAAATAAATATTTTAAAGATATCTGATTAGGGACACCTGAGTGGCTTAGTTGGTTAAGCGTCTGCCTTCCGCTCAGGTCATGATCCCAGAGTCCTGGTATCAAGCCCCATGTCGTATTTTCTGCTTGGCAGGAAGCCTGCTTCTCCCTCTGCCTGCCTCTCCCCCTGCTTGTGTGTTCTTTCTCTCTCTCTTTTTTTCTCTCACTCTGACAAATAAAATCTATTTTTAAAATTTCTGATTAAAAAAGATGTTAATAAAATAGCATTTTTTCTAATGTAAAATTTAAAATGTAGGGGTCCCTCACTGAGATTCCAAATTCCTGCAATAAATATTTGATAAACACGTACTGTGAGCCAAGTGAGCCATGAGCCATTGAGGATACACTAGTGAGCAAGACATCTATGGTTTCTGCTCTCTTAGAGTTTTATAGTCTAATTCAGGAGACCAGTTAGAAAAAAAAATCATCTCAATATGATAGCAACTGTGCATTAGTTTATTAAATTGTACAGTACCAAATACATATAATAGCCCCCTGAAATAAACTATAATGAGGTGGAGATTATTGAAAGCTCTACTACTTAGGGTCCTAAAAATGTTTAGGCGAGCTAATATTATAAACACACAGTAAGGCTTTTTGAAAGTGCTGAAGTGAATTCAATCTGATTATGAACAGGTTGTCTACTTTGTTGGAAAAACCTATCTCCCAAATTCTAGTTTGCTTATAGTAAAAGTATAGAGGGGACTCAGACCCAGGCATGGATTCTTATAGGAGCTACTGAATTTGTATCTTTGAATTTAACAACTAAAAATTTATAATTTTAGATCATTTATATGTTTTTCCATTAACATAGCTGATGGCAAATTACCGTACCATCCCTTCTGACAAGTGAAGAAAAAGATGGAATTATAATCCCTCCCCAAATAGTTTAACTTAATTATACATTGATAAGAAAAATCAGGGGGTGGGGCGCCTGGGTGGCTCAGTTGGTTAAGTGACTGCCTTC
>PITA01007028.1:0-28521 GCA_004023965.1 Spilogale gracilis | reverse complement strand
AAAAATCAGTCATGGTACCATTTCTTACCCAAAGTCACACAGTAAGAAACCTACAGCAGAATCAAGGACAGAGTTCAAGCTTAACGCTGTACAACCTTAGTGCTAAACTCACCAAACATTAGTTCTCAAGTTGCCATTATTTTAACAGTACCGTAGCATATCACCATTCTTTTAAGGATCTCAGTTTCTTGTTATTACTCACTGATGTTCCTTACACATACATAAAACAAGCTGGATAATAAAATTATTCATATTTCACCACATCAGAGAGAGGCCATAAAGGTAAGATTCTCCAATTAAATGCAAGTAAGCCCACAGGTAAGAAAGCCTAGGTGTACAGATAACCTAAGAAGGGTGGCGATCACTTGTCATATTTTCTCAAGTTGTATCAACTTCCTCTGAAAAATTAAAAGGCAGACTCGAGAACAGTTTAAGTGCTAATTCTTACAGAAATATATCTCATGAATAATTAAATAGCCTAAAGTTCTCCTTTAGCCTGAACACAGCCAGTCAGTACTCAACTACCTAAAAAAAAAATAACCAGTCTCTTGAAATTGTTTTTTCTCATGACAGTTTTGAGTAATCCACACATAAAGCCCCCAAAAAATGACAAGTGGAGTTCAGTTTCTTCATGTGCACTAATGACAAATATGGGGACAGGGGTTATGTAAATGTGAGCTCAGGGAGAAGAAAATTACCATCACAGACATGACTAACTAAAGTTTAGAGTGTGTTTCACAACTTTGAAACTGAAGAGGTCACCAACTTCAGTTTCCTAGGTCACAATTTTCTCTTCTGCCGATTTGCCACCTAAACTTGAAAGAATTATGGCTTTTTAAAGTTTATATATATATATACATATATATGTATATATATATATTTCATAAAGAAAATATGTGAATAATGAAGAATCAGGCTTGGAAGGGGAGCCAATCCTAAACAGAAAATTTAGAAAGAAAACTGTCCAAATGCCATTTTGTAAGATGTCCGGTATGGGTAGAGCCTTCTAGAATGCTAACAGTTGTTTTTTTTTTAATAAGATTTTATTTATTTATTTGACAGAGAGAAACACAGCTAGAGAGGGAACACAAGCAGAGGGACTGAAAGAGGGAGAAGCAGGCTTTCCGCGGAGCAGGAAGCCCGATGTGGGGCTCGATCCCGGGTCTCCAGGATCATGACCTGAGCCGAAAGCAGTCGCTTAACCAACTGAGCCACCCAGGCGCCCCTAGTTTTTTATGTTTATTTATTTAAAAGTTATTAAGGGGACACCTGGGTGGCTCAGTCTTTAAGCCGCTGCCCTCCCCTCAGGTCCTGATCCCAGGGTCCTGGGATCAAGCCCTGCATCAGGCTACCTGCTTGGCCTGCTTCTCCCTCTCCCATTCCTCCTGCTTGTGTTCCCTCTCTCACTGTGTCTCTCCCTGTCAAATAAATAAAATCTTTTTTAAAAAATTAAAAGTTATTTAGGAAACTTTTATCTTGTGGTGCCTCAGTGGCTCAGTCAGTTAAGTGTCTGCCTTCAGTTCGGGTCATGATCGCAGAGCCCTGGGGTCAAGTCCCAGCTCCTAGTTCAGTGGGGAGTCTGTTTCTCCCTCTCCCTTTGCCCCTCCCTTCCCATGGTGCTCACATTCTCTCTTGCACTTTCTCTCTCAAGTAAATAAAATCTTTAAAAAAATTTGTTTAATTTACTTGTGGTAAAACTTACATAAAATTTACCATTTTAACCATTTCTAAGTGTAGAGTGAAATGGCATTAAGTATATTCACATTCTGTGCAACCATCACCACTGTTCATCTCCACAACTTTTTCATCTTGCCACACTGAAACTCTACCTATTAAACAACTCGCCATTTACTCCCTCCCCAGCCCCTAGCAACCACCGTCCTATTTCCTCTATTAATTTGACTATTCTAAGTACATCGTATGAATAGAATCATACAGTATTTGTCATTTTATGACTGACTTATTAGCATGATGTTGTCAAAGTTCACCCATGTTGTAACATGTCAGAATTTCCTTCCTTTTTTAATGCTGAATAATATTCCAGTGTATGTGTGTACATAAACACAACATTTTTCTTTATCTTTTCATCTGTTGATGGACATTTAGGAGTTTCTATATCTTGGCTATTGTGAGTAATTCTGTTATAAACATAGATATATAAGTGTTTGTTTAGGTTCCTGCTTTCAGTTCTTTTATGAATATACTCAGAAGTGGAATTGCTTGGTCTTATAATAATTCTATGTTTAGTTATTTAAGGAACCACCATATAGCTCTCCACAACAACTATAACATTGGACATCCCCACCAGCAGTGTATGAGGATTCCAATTTCTTCACATGCTTATCAACACTTGTTCTCTTTCTGTCTCTCTTCCTCTCTCCTTCTCTCTTTTGTTGATGGTCATTCTGATAGGTATGGATATAATCACAATTTTTAACCAAATGAATTATAAAACATTCAATACAATATGGTCTTCAGGTTAAGTTACAGATTATCAACAGAATCAGACTGTGCATGATCTCCAGGTCCTGGAATCAAGACCCATGTCGGGCTCCTAGCTTAGCGGGAAGTCTGCTTCTCCCTCTCCCTCAGCCTCTCCCCCTGCTTGTACTCTCTCTGTCTCTGTCTCTCTGGCTCTCTCAAATGAATTTTAAAAAATCTAAAAAGAATCAAACTGTTTCAGAGTTTGTAAGATACGTGTATTAAAAAAAGATACAGGTTCAGTTCCAGAAAATACTTACAAATAGATGGTCAACAGCTACATAAAAAGGTTCTCAACCTACTAGGTATCTACCCTAAAAGATACAAATGTAGTGATCCAAAGGAGCACCTACACCCCAATATTTATAGCAGCAGTGTTCATAATAGCCAAACTATGAAAGAGCCCAGATGTCCATCGACAGGTGAATGGATAAAGGTGTGATATATTTATACAACGGAATACTTTTCAGCCATCAAAAATTGCAGTCTTGCCATTTACAATGACGTGGATGGAACTAGACGGTATTAGCCTAAGTGAAATAAGTCAGTAGAAAGAAAATTATCATATGATCTCACTCATGTGGGATTTAAAGAAACAACAGAGGATCATAGGGGAAGAGAGGGAAAAATAAAACAAGATGAAATCAGAGAGGGAGACAAACCATAAGAGACTCCAAATCATAGGACATAAACTGAGGGCTGCTGGTGGGGAGGGGTGTGAGGGGATGGGATAATTGGGTAATGGACATTAAAGAGGGCACATGATTAATAAGTGCTAGATTTTATGTAAGACTGATGAGCCACTGAACTCTACCTCTGAAATTAATATATGTTAATTGAATTTAAATTAAAATTTTATTGGGGGGGGAAAGGTGCTCAACATTACTAATCATCAAGGAAATGCAATCGAAATTACAGTGAGATAGCACCTCACACCTGTTAGAATGGCTGTTATCAAAAAGACAAGAAATAACAAGTGTTGGCGGGGGTGCCTGGGTGGCTCATTCAGTTAAGCATCTGCCTTCAGGGTCTTGGGATCAAGCTCCATGTCAGGCTCCCTGTTCAGCAGTGAGTCCACTTCTTTCTGTCCCTCTGCCCCACCTCCTCCCCCAGCTCATGTTTGCTCTCTCTCAAATAAATAAATAAAATCTTAAAAAAAAAGAGGGCGCCTGCGTGGCTCAGTGGGTTAAAGCCTCTGCCTTCAGCTCAGGTCATGATCTCAGGGTTCTGGGATTGAGGCCCACGCAGGCTGTCTGCTCGGCAGGGAGCCTGCTTCCTCCTATCTCTCAGTCTGCCCCTCTGCCTACTTATGATCTCTCTCTGTCAAATAAATAAATTAAATCTTTGAAAAAAAAAAAGTAACAAGGGTGGGCTAGGATGTGCAGAAAAGTAAACACTCATACTTTTTGTGGGAATGTAAATTGGTATAGCGACTATAGAAAACAGTACGGAAGTTCCTCAAGAAATTAAAAATAGACCTACCACATGATCCAGCAGTTCCACTCTTGGGTATTTATCCCACAAAAATAAAAACTAACTTAAAAAGATATATGTACTCACATGTTTATTGCATTGTTTATAGCCAAGATATCAAAACAACTGTTAAGTGGCCATAGATGGATGAATGGATAAAGAAAATGTATACACACACACACACACACACACACACACACACACACACACTGGAATATCATTTAGCCATAAAAAAGGAAATCTTCCCATTTGTGACAATAAGGATGGATCTTGTGAGCATTATGCCAAGTGAATGCAGAGAAAGACAAATATCCTGTGATCTCATTTATATGTGAAATATTAAAAAACAAAAAAAAAACCCAGCTCATAGATAAAGAGAACAGATTTGTGGTTACCAGAGAGGAGGGGGGAGTGAAATGGGTAAAGGGTGTCAAAAAGTAGACTTTCAGTTGTAAAAATAATAAGTCATGGGGATGTAATATATAGCATGGTAGCTCAAGTTAACATGTGTTGCATGTTTACAGGTTGCTAAGAGTGGATTTTTTTTTTTAAGGTTTATTTATTTATTTATTCGACAGAGAGGGAGAGTACAAGCAGAGACAAGAGCAGGAGAGGGAGAAAGCAGGCTTCCTGCCCAGCAGGGAGCCCAATGCAGCGCTCATTCCCAGGACCCTGGGATCATGACCTGAGCTGATGGCAGCCACTTAACCGACTGAGCCACCCAGGTGCCCCTAAGAGAGTGGATCTTGAGAGTTCTTGTCACAAGAAAAAATTTTGGTAGCTATGTATGGTGGCAGATGTTAATAACTACACTTGATGTAGTTATTTCACAATATATATAATGAAATATTATGCTGTACACCTGAAACTAATATAGTGTTTTATATATATGTCAATTATACCTCAGTTAAAAAAAAAAAACACAAAACTTGTTCATTGGTTTGACACGTGGTATTATCAGACTCAGATATTTCTGTGTCATCCTCAGTGCCAGAAACAACTTTCGCCTGATTTTTGAAGTCAGCAAGAACAATAATAACAAAGCCTGCAGTATTTGCAAATATGTTAGTAATCCTATAAATAACATACTTTTTCCAAATGTTCCTAAATGTGTGCGATTTGAAATAATTTCAAGAAACTTCTGAGGTGGTTACTAATAGAATGAAATAAGTGGTAAGAAAGTTCAGATTTTCTGGTATCCTTTATGAATCTTGTGTGAGAGTAGTATTTAATTGGATTGTTCTTTAAGGATTTATTTCTTGAGATGCCTGCATGGCTCAGTTGGTTAAGCGTCTGCCTTCAGTTTAGGTCACCATCCCTAGGTGCTGGGATCGAGCCCCTTATAGGCTCCTTGCTCATCAGGGAGCCTGCTTCTCCCTCTGCCTGCTACTCTCACTTCTCTGTGCTCTCTCTCCCTCTCTGACAAATAAATATAATTTTTTTAAAAAAATGAAATAAAAGATTTATTTCTTGCAGAGTGTACATGTTCTCTATCATAGGGTAGATATCAAAGGTTGAGATCCTGCCTCATTTCCTACCAGTGGGATTAAGTAAATCTTAGGTTTTCATTGCTTGAAAAAAATAAGAATATTATTAAATTACTAAATTTTATTGATGGGGGGGGCGCATGGGTGGCTCAGTTGGTTAAGCCACTGCCTTCGGCTCAGGTCATGATCCCGGAGACCCAGGATCGAGTCCCACATCGGGCTCCCTGCTTGGCAGGAAGCCTGCTTCTCCCTCTCTCACTCCCCCTGCTTGTGTTCCCTCTCTAGCTATGTTTCTCTCTGTCAAATAAATAAAAAATATTTTTAAAAAAATGTTATTGATGGGAACAAAAAGTGACTTTATCTATAATGCTGAGAGGCACTTAAGCACCATTTCATTGAAGCAAGGTTTTGAATTTACTTGAGTTGTTTGTTTAAGTTAAATGAGGCAATATTGGCTGGTGAGTAGGCAAGTTAAGATGTTGAATTACTGCTGTACCTTTTTGGTGAACTTATGATTTAGAGTATAAATATGAAATTTGCGCTTGTGTGTGAGAAGCTGACCTGTATGTGCTATCTCAGTGGCTCTCTTGCTCTCAGGCTTCCAGTTGGGATTGGCCATTAGGCAGGGAGCATGCGCAGGAGATCAGAAGCAGAGAGGAGAGTGAGGTGGTGGTTTTACTTCCCAGTCTTTCCCTGAGGGAGGTCATTGAGGCCTTAACGTGTCCTTTGACCAACGGTTGTAGCCGTGGTCCTGTGGCCCTCTCCATACCAGATGAAACAAAGATGAAAGAGCCTTGTGTCTCTGGGTTCCAGGAATTGCTTTCTCCTTACATCTCTTTAAAAATCTCAGAGTAGCAGGGTACATTGCTATTATTAGCCAAGGATTCCGCACTATATCTTTTGGTTTTCCTGTTCCTTACTAGCACCTTTGAAAATAGTCCTTTTATTAAACTCTCCTCAGATTTCCCAATTTCAGTGTGCCATTTGTTTCCTACTGTGGTCCTGACTGCTTTATGTATTTTTAATCATTATGCCAGATAAACCTATGCTAATTTTGTACTGTTTGATCTAATGTGTTATTAAAGGAAAAAAATTAAGTGTTAGATGATGTGTAAGAAGCCAGTAATACTAATAGTTCATTTAAACACAGACGCAGGGTGCCTGGGTGGCTCAGTCGTTAAGCATCTGCCTTCGGCTCAGGTCATGATCCCGGAGTCCCGGGTTTGAGTTTCGCATCGGACTCCCTGCTCAGCGGGAAGCCTGCTTCTCCCTCTCTCACTCTCCCTGCCTGTGTTCCCTGTCTCACTGTCTCTCTCTGTCAAATAAATAAATAAAATCTTTTAAATAAATAGATAGATAGATAGACAGACAGACAGACAGACATAGACCCAAAACCAAATAAATACAGACCCGAAAATGCTGTTTTGCTTCCATCTTAAAAGAGGCTAATGGTTTGGTCTTTTTAAATTTTTTTAAAATTATTTTTTATTTTTTAAAGATTTTATTTATTTATTTGACAGAGAAAGGTCACAGGTAGGCAGAGAGGCAGGCAGAAAGAGAGGAGGAAGCAGGCTCCCTGCCGAGCAGAGAACCCAATGCAGGCCTCTATCCCAGGACCCTGAGATCATGACCTGAGCCGAAGGCAGAGGCTTTAACCCACTGAGCCACCCAGGTGCCCAAAAGAGGTTAATAGTTTGATTCTTTAATGATATTATTGACATCCTTTTTATCATCTCATTGTTCATTAATTTGTGTTTAGGGGAGAGTACTTATAACATCCAAGTTAAATTATTCGGCTAACCTGCAGCAATTGAGTAAATTGCTGGATAGTATTTTGACTGTATAGGATTTTCAAAATGTGTCTTTTTTCAGTTAATAAAGATAATTGAGAGTTAACCATATAATGTAGTCCTCTGGAAAACTCAGACTTAAGTACTGAGTTTGTCTTAAGTGCAAACTAATTTTTAATTTAGGTAACAGTCTGAAAATCGCCAGTATTACAGAGGTTAAATCTAAGTTAATTCACTGTTTTGGGGTGCCCGAGTGACTCAGTTAAACGTCTGCTTTCGGTTCGGGTCATGATCCCCAGTATCCTGAGATCAAATGCTGCATCAGCCTCCCTCCTGTGGGGAGTCTGCTTCTCCCTTTGCCCCTCCCTCTGCTTGTGCTCTCCCGTTCTGTGCTCTCTTTCTCAAATAAATAAAATATTTTAAAAAAATAATTCATAGCTATATTGGCAATTGGCAATCATAGTTTTTCTTAGAATGACATTGACTCTATTCATATCCTCTTTTCTTTTTTCTTTTTTCTTTTTTTATTTTTTTAAAGATTTTATTTATTTGACAGAGAGAAACACAGCCAGAGAGGGAACACAAGCAAGGGGGAGTGAGAGAGGGAGAAGCAGGCTTCCCGCTGAGCAGGGAGCCCGATGTGGGACTCGATCCCGGGTCTCCGGGATCATGACCTGAGCCGAAGGCAATTGCTTAACCAACTGAGCCACCCAGGCGCCCCATATCCTCTTTTCTACTTTTAGTATCAAAGTGCTGTTACCATTCTAACCTATGAGTTACTGGTCTTCCATGGGAACTAGAAGTATTTTGAAAAATAAGGATTAAGCTGTAAAAGATTATTTATTTATTATTCTTTAATTGAAGTATAGCTGATACACAATGCTACATTGGCTTCAGGTGTGCAACATAGTGATTTGACAACTCTGTACGTTATGCTGTGCTCATCACAAGTGTAGCTACCATCTGTCTGTCACTGTGCAATGCTATTACAATACACTGACTATAGTCCCTATGCTGTACCTTTTATTCCTGAAAAGAGGCTTTAACTAAATCACATCTAAAATAACAGCAAACGAATTTGGAAAGTGTACCAGAATATTACTATATTTTTTATATGCCTGTCTTATTCTGTTCTAACTGCTGTAACAGACTGGGTAGCTTAGAAACAACAGAAACTTATTTCTCACAGTTTACAAGGCTAGAAGTCTAAGATCAGAGTGCTAGCATAGTCAGGTGAGGGCCCTCTTCTGGGTTGCAGACTACTTCTGATCACATGCTCCCTCAGTGGCAGGGGCTGGAGAACTCTGTAGGGTCTCTTTTATAAGAGCACTAATTCCATTATGAGAACCCCAGTCTCGTGACCTATTCACCTTTCAAAGGTCCCACTGCTAATACCATTATATATCACTAACACTTAAGGATTTCAACATATGAATTTAGTGCTGGATGGTGACAGGTGGGAGTGGAGGGTGGGCACACAAACATTTAAACCATAGCAACCTCTTTCCTTAAAATTTCTCCTTTTCCTTGCTTTGTTGAAATTCTAACTCCCAAGCTGTTCCCAAGTATGGTGCATGGATCAGCAGTGTTGATATGGAGAGTACAAATCTCAAGTCACAAGCCAAAGTACTGAATCAGAACTTGCATTTTAACCTGAGATTCCCCAGATGATAAGCATCCACATCAGAACTTGAGAAGTACTCTAACCATTTCCTCCCATTGCATCTCATTAAATTAAAACAAAGTTGTCAAGTGTTAAAGCTGAGGGAATTTATGGATTACATAGTCACAGGTAAAGAAATTGATTAAATTTGCTGATAGCCCTTTCTTTATAAGTGCAAAGAAGCCAAACTCTTTTTTGTAATCAGTCGTATTGCACTGTTTTCCCATTGTGCTCATAGTGTAAACTCGGGTACATTGCTTTGTCAAGCAATATGTTGGCGATAAAAACATGAATGTAATTCAGGGATTTTCATAGTCTAAGATTATATGTGTGATGCAGTCTAGAAGATGGAAATCAGTTTCATGTGTTATTAATAACAGTACAGAAGCTCTCATATTCACATTTTCAAATTCATTAGTGTTAAATTTCACCTTGGGGAACTATTTACTTGTAACATTTTTAAAGGGCCTTTTAAATTAGGATAGTTAACAAAGATGTCAAGGATTACTGGGCAGTCTTAAATAGTGGTTTTTTGTAGCTCTTGACAGTTTCTATTAAAATCAGATGTTATAATTTTAACTCAAGTGTAAATATCAGTTATATATAGAATAGAATTTACAAAATAGCAACTAAGTTGTTAACTATTTATGAGAGAAAAGCAGCTGCTATGGCCCTTCTATTTGGGGGATGGCTCACATGTAGTTTTGGATCATGTTGAATATATTTTTTCATTCTTATTCTTGCAGATACATCAGGATTCATTTTTGATTTGCAGTCCAATACTGTATTGGCCCAGGGAGGAGCTTTTGAGAACATGAAAGAGAAGGTATGACTAGTTGCTATGGATAGTATGTTTGAATGTCAGTAAAATTTAGATGCTAGGGGGTGTCTGAGTGGCTCAGTTCGTTAAACGTCTGCTTTTGGCCCAGGTCATAATCCCAGGATCCTGGGATTGAGCTCACATCGGGTTCCCTGCTCAGTGGGAAACCTGCTTCTCCCTCTCCCACTCCCCATGCTTGTGTTCCCTCTCTCGCTGTGTCTCTATCAAATAAATACATAAAATCTTTTAAAAAAAGAAATTTAGATGCTAATATAATCAGTGCCTATACAAACTCACTAAGAAAGTGAAATATGATTTTGTTTGCATAACTAACATAAATATTAGTTAATGTTTTAACAAATAATGTATATATGGCTAAGTATGTATCTCATTTGGCAATGTTCTTTAAGGAATAACTTGAGTAGGATCTTTCCATTCTTTTGGAGAGTTCAGAGCAAGAAGAGAAATAGGTCTTCCAAATAATACTCCTCTGAAAGAAAACCAGGTGTTTTTAGTAATATAACCCTTAATGAATTTTATTGAGAAAAACATAAATGCTTTATGTGCTTTGTCTGTTTTATTTTTAAAAAGTATATTATTGATTATGGAGTTACAGGTACACTATATTGGTTGAATAATAAAACATTTTCACATTTTAAGTTATCAGAATCTTACTTTTATCATTGAATCTGTAAGTTTTGCCTAAAGTCCATTTTGTAGTGATCAGTACTAAGTTTTTTGCTCATCTCAAAAATGTATATTATAAATTAGCCCTCTTTGGATTATACATTATATACCTTCCCATGTTGTATGGTTTTAAACCTTAACATGTTCAGGTAAGCGCAAAACAAAAAAAGGGTAGAACAATATAAAAGCAAGTGTACTAAAGAAGACTTGGGTTCTTTTTTTTTTTTTTAAGATTTTATTTATTAGAGAGAGAGATCACAAGTAGGCAGAGAGGCAGGCAGAGAGAGTGCTGAGGAAACGGACTCCCTGCTGAGCAGAAAGCCCACCAAGGGCCTTTATCCCAGGACCCTGAGATCATGACCTGAGCTGAAGGCAGAGGCTTTAACCCACTGAGCCACCCAGGCGCCCAAAGACTTGGGTTCTAATGCAGGCTCTGCTTATTACTTAGATAGGATACTTCATTCCTCTTCATATATAAAAAGTACTTCCTTTTTAAGCAGTATGGCTGACTAAAGAATCTGGAAACATTCCTATTAAAAAATACCTAGAAATAGAATAAAAAATAACGTACATCATTTAAAACACACACCATAGCACAAAACATAAAGGATATCCCTAGGTTCCAAAAATACAGAGAGCACTAGAAACCAGAAGTGGTAAGTCTAAGTTAGGTAACTCTGATGTGTTTTGACAGTCTCAGTGAAAATTGCGTTTTACCACACAGGGCCCTGAAGCCCAAGGCTTGTCCTAGGTTGGGATTTGGGGCTAAGGTCTTTATATAAAGTTGATCCTAAAAATATTTCACCTTCAGGGAAAGGGTGAACTAGAACAAATCTTCCCACTGACTTCTGAACACAGTAATCTTCTGTATCTGTTTAGAGGGATATTTTAAAAGACAAAAAAGAATTGCAAATCTTTAATAGTATTCAGTGTTTTACTATTAGTAATATTGTAGTTTATTAGTGATATTTTTGAATATTATAGAATAAAGAAAATTAATAAAAACTTTTAGTGTATAGAAAAGAGATACATGTTTAAAATTATATAAGAAAGCCTTTTAGTGTTGTATTTGAATTGAAGGTGTTATTATGAACTCATGTTGTAAAAAACAAAATCTCCTAGCTCTGTCCACTGAAAAAAACCTAGAAATAATGACTCCCCAGTACCAATAAACACACCCAGCTCATAGATCTTGGTTTCTAAGTACTATGCCCAACCAAAAAGAGCCATTACAAGAACTCATCAAGGTTGTGGATATTAAATTGATAAACAAAAATGAAAACAGAATATGCAGTTATTCTCAAATCGCCCAGTGCAGAGGTGGGCGGGGGGAGAATGGGTAAAATAGATAAAAAGTATTAAGAGCACACTTATCTTAGTGAGCACTAAGAAATGTATAGAATTGTTGAATCGTTATATTGTAATTAATACAACACTGTATGTTAATTATACTTGAATTAAAAAGAAAACCTTAGGAATAAATCCAGCAAATATTTTATTTTATTTAAAAACATTGTTTTTTAAAGATTTATTTATTTATTTATTTGACAGAGAGAAACACAGCTAGAGAGGGAACACAAGCAGAGGGATTGAGAGGGGAAGAAGTAGGCTTCCCGCCGAGCAGGGAGCCCGATGTGGGACTCGATCCCGGGTCTCCGGGTTCATGACCTGAGCCGAAGGCAGTGGCTTAACCAACTGAGCCACCCAGGCGCCCCTAAAAACATTTTTTAAAGATTTATTTTATTTTAGAGAGAGCATGCACAAACGGGAAAGGTCATAAAAAGAGGGAGAGACAGAACCTCCAGCAGACTCCACACTGAGCATGAAGCCTACCGGGAGGGGCTAGATCCCACAACCTGAGACCATATCCCCATCTGAAATCAAGAATCCTCCAACTCAACCAACTGAGCCACCCAGGCGCTCCTTGAATATCTATTTTAAAGGACAACTTGGTGTTATGTAGTATATTTGTAGATACCCTAATATTTAAGAATTCTAGTGGTTATGCACAATAGAGACATTCTCTCACTCTTCACAGAAGATGTGATTTTTTTTTCTTTTTTAATTGCTTACAATGTGATAAACATTGTTTTAAGCACTGAAGATTTGGCAGCAAATAAGCATAGGAAGATTCATTTGAGCATTTTTCATAATAGCCAAACGTTGGAAACAATGTAAGTGGCCATCAACAGGAGAGTGAATAAATTGGCTGTATTCATAAAGTTAAAATAAATAAGAGATGCATTTATCAACGCACAAAACAATCTAAAAAAATGATGTGTGAAAAAAGCAAATTGAATATAGATATGTATGATATGATATTTATGTAAGGTAAGCAATAGTATATATTACCTATGGATATATACATCATAAAAGTGCAAAAACCTGTATCAAGATCATACCAAATTCAAGGCAGAAATCTCTGTGAAGAGAGGGGGATGAGATTTATGAGGGACTTCATGGGGCCTTCACTTGCCATCTATTTTATTGTATTAAACCGACTATCATGTAGTGAGTGTTCATTATGTTTTGTATGCCTGAAATAGTTTATAATAATTTAAATTACAGTGTTATTATACAATTAAATGTTACAAAGTAAAAAAATTTTTTGCAGTAAAACTGTTTTGAAAAATATAAGTTATTATTGTTGGTGGTTCATTAAATTTTCTACCTTTCTCCACAGTAGGCTAAGATGAGGAAATATTGATGCTAAATTAATACCTGATACTTAATTAAACCATCCTTTCTTGAAATAAAATCTAGCACATACTTTCTATTTCCAGAAATGTTCTGCTTTTCTAAGTTTTAGAATTAATTTTTTATTTGCTGTTATCTCTCATCTATTAATCATTCCCAGAGAGATGGTTGTATGTACTCTCACTGACATTAAGGAGTGATACATACCATTTTTTCTGTTACTGTCTGTAATAGTCAGTTGCCAGCTGACAAACTGATGCTAGAATTAAATGATCCTGTTGTCTTTTTCAGATAAATGCAGTACGTGCAATAGTTCCCAATAAGAGCAATAATGAAATCATCCTGGTTTTGCAACACTTTGATAATTGTGTAGACAAAACAGTACAAGCGTTCATGGAAGGTAATCCTTGTTCAGTTTTTATAAGTTTGTATTTGTTCGAATAGAAGTTGTTTCAGACTTCTGTAACATTCATTCAGCAATCTGGTGTTTCATAGCTGATACAGCAGACCCCATGATAACATGGCTTTTTTTTTTTTTTTTTTAAGATACCTCTCAAAGATACCTCTTTCAGCCCTAGAAGTAATTCATTCATAAGCTGTATGATATCTTAGACTAAGACAAAAGCTGAGAAAACTCTATCATTTTACTCAAAATGTTCTCTATTGGTTCTAAGGTCAAATTGTGTGGCTAGTGGTATAAGGCACTTGATTGGAATTGGGTTGAATAAGAATTTAAGAAACTACTAGTGACAAACCAGTGATCCAGCAGCCCAACAACAAATGACAAATTCTAGGATTCAACCTTCTCTTCCAGGCTCCCGTATCATTTAGTTTGGTTCCTGCAAGTGACTCAAATGTAAGGGTTTCAGTTTCCTTATCTAGAGTTGTGGTTATTTTTTTTAAGTTTTTCTTTATTCATTTGACATAGAGAGAGAGAGAGAGAGAGAGAGTACAAGCAGGGGAGCAGCAGGGAGAGGGAGAAGCAGGCTCCTGCTGAGCAGAGAGCCTGATGTGGGGCTCCATCCCAGGACCCCAGGATCATGACCTGAACCCGAAGGCAGACGCTTAACCAACTAAGCCACCCAGGCACCCCACTTTCCTTGTGTCATATGGAAGAATGGTGTGTTTAGCCAAGCTTTCAGTTTATAGAGTTGAGAAGTGTTTTATAAACTTCTTCTCATATAACTTGTTTGAGAAAAACTTTGCCTGAAGCTATTGCTTCATTGAACAGCAGCACCAAATTAGGTCTTCCTGTTTCTGTTACTCTGAGTTTGTCAGTGTGTAAGAAACAGACCCAAATACTGTAAGATTTTTTCTTTATCATCATCTGTTTTCTTTATAATGTTAATATTTGGGTCTAGGGTAGTGTATAGCTCTCTCTAAAACAACATTGCCTTGGGGTGCCTGGGTGGCCCAGTTGTTAAGCATCTGCCTTCAGTTCGGGTCGTAGTCCCAGGGTCCTGGGATGGAGCCCCACATTGGGCTCCTTGCTCAGTGGAGAGCCTGCTTTTCCCTCTCCCACTCCCCCTGCTTGTGTTCCATCTCTCGCTGTGTCTCTGTCAAATTAAACAAACAAACAAACAAATAAATAAATAAGTGTAAATAAATAGATAAATAAAATAAAACAGCATAGCCAAAGTGGTATGTGATCTTCCAGAGAGGGGATGGCATATTTGGGTTGAAACCAGTTCTCTTTGTGTTTGATCTAAACCGTGTAAATAAAAGAATTTTCAAAGCGTTCAAGCTACATTACTCTCTTCTTAGAAGAACTTACTACGGAAATTTCATGGAGAAGGGGGATCTGAATGGACAAGTATTCTATAAGTATAATATGATTGTCTTATCACGTTAACTCAGAGACTTGAACCTTAACCTTTCCCTGTTAGGAACTTTGGAAATTGTCCAGCAGTTACAGAATGCAGGAACACTAATTCCTGGTTGACTGTGCATGTGGTAGGAGAGAAAATGTGTATTTGGTTTCTTACAGGTAGTGCCAGTGAAGTACTCAAAGAATGGACAGTAACAGGCAAGAAAAAGGTAAAAATGAATCAAATGTAAAACCATAATATTAGCATTTGTATTACTAAAAAAATTTAGGTCCTGCAAAAATATTTGAAAGGAAAGATTTACATACGCCGCTTCACTTCATCTAGATTAAAAGAGTCATCAGCAATACTGAAATACAGGTGTGTATATAGAGATATAGAATAACACACAGTCTCTTCCACATGATTTAAGACTTGAACTCACAACCCTGAGGTTGAGAGTCACATGCTGTACAGACTGAGCCAGGCAGGCACCCCTCTGTTCACTTTTCTTCAATATTTTTTCTTTCCCTTTTTACACTCTGCAATTTCCATTCTCCCGTCTTCAAGTTCACTGATTTTTTTTCTTTCGTCTGCTGAAATCTGCCTTTGACTCTATTTAGTGAATTTTAACATTTCACCTACTCTACTTTTCAGCTCCAGTATTTCTTTATTAATTTCTTTTAGGTTTTCCTCTCTCTTTATTGATACTTCCATTTTATTCGTACTTTGTTTTCTTGATTTTCTCCACATCTTCTTGTAGTTTTTTGAGCAACTTTAAGACAGTTATTTTCTTTTAAGTTTTTATTTAAATTCCAGTTAGTTAACGTACAGTTTATTAGTAGTTTCAGGTGTACAGTATAGTGATGCAATGCTTCCATACAACACCCGGTGCTCATCACAAGTGCCCTCCTTTGTCCAATCACCTATTTCCCCCATCCCCCGACCTGCTTCCCCTCTGGTGACCAGCAGTTTGTTCTCTATAGTTAAGAGGAAGGTGGTTATTTTAGTACTTAATGTATCTGCCAAGAGATCTTTTTCAGGGGCAGGTTTCTATTGATTGTTTTGTTTTGTTTCCTTTTAAATAGGCCATACTTGTTTTTTATGTGATTTTTGTGTGATTTTTGTGCCTTGGGATTCTTTGTTGAAAACTGGACATTTGAATCTAACAGTGTGGTAACTTTGGAAATCAGATTCTCCCAGTTCCTCAAGGTTTACTTATTTTTTTGTTATGGTTAGTTTTCTGGGGCCCTGCTCTTTCTATTTTCCCAGCCAAAGAGGGTGGGGCTTGGAACAATGGGAGGAGGTGCAACACCAATGGTTGCTTGCCTCTTTGTCTGCACTTCTGTGATCAAAAGCAGCAATCAGTGATCAGAGCATAGATCCCCAATATTTGGAGAACAGAGTTCTTTTTGTCTTCCCTGGCTCTCATAATTTGTGCAGGCTGCTCCAAGAACAGGTGCACAGCTGCTTGTCCCCTGGGGGAATTGCTTCTATACTAGGAGCTGATACTAACTTAAATTAACCACAGTTTATTGGCCTGGTCTTTACCTGCAAATTGCAAGCCTTCAATAGACTCCAGAGTTTCAAAATAGTTATATCAGACAGATTCTACCAGTGTAATTGTTGTCTAGGGAGATGGGTTACTGGTGCTTCCTCTTTTGTCATCTTCCCAGAATCCTCTGCAGTGCAGTTTTAATTTATGTCTCTTATTAGACTGAGGTTGCACTTCATTATGTATGTTTCTGTCCTATACCATTTTTTTTCTATTGGGTTATTGTTTTCTTTGGTTTTTGTTAGAACTCTGTATAAATGAGTTGGACATATTTTTTCACATTTTAAGGTTTATGTTTTGATTTTGCTTATGGTAGGTTTTATATTTGTGTGTTTGAGTTCATCCAAAGCATTTTCCGTAGTTATTTTAGTCAGTAGCTCAATATATACAAATATGTGTTCAATTTCTGGAAGAGGATATGAGAAATTGGTAACATGATTATCTTTGGTAACTCAAGTTACCACTCTGGATTGTGGGGGGTCTTCTTTTTCTTTTCTTTTTTTCAAATCTTTAATAATCATTAGAACAAAAAGAAGAAAAGCAAACCCAAGCCTGCAGCAGAACCAAGTAACAGTATCCCAGATTCCAGTAAATCAGTTTCCATTCAAGAGGAACAGCCTGTGCCTTCTTCAGAGAAAGGTGGTATTAACGGTTACCATGTCAACGGTGCCATCAATGATACTGAGTCTGTGGACTCTCTCAGTGAGGGTATGGAGATACTTTCAATAGATGCCAGAGAATTGGAAGATCCTGAGTCCACCACACCACATACGCTGGATAGAACAGGTGAGTTTATTAACAGGTCTTTGAAAAGTTGCATTCTATTGAAAGTACAAGGGCTTCCTGGCTGAGAATGCAATCAATAAATCACATTCAGTTTTAGTCTTTTACTTTTTAGTTTTTGTTGCCTTTTATTTGAAAAAGTCACATTTTGTACAATTGATTCTTGAACAACATGGGTTGGACTGTGTGTGTTCATTGATATGTTGATTTTTTAAAAAAAATACTGTAAATATATTTTCTCTTCTGAATGATTTTCTTAATAACATCTTTTCTCTAGCTTACTTTATTGCAAGAATACAGAATATAATATATATAAAGTATAAAATACGTGTTTACCAACTATTTGTATTATTGGTAAGGCTTCTGGTCAACAATAGTAGGCTGTTAGGTTTTGAGAGAGTCAAAGTTATATGTTTTTTTTAACTGTGGGGGGCAGGGGGGTTAGTGCCCCAATGCCCATGTTGTTTAAGGGTCAACTGTAATTACCAAAGGCTAAGAAAAATATAATTTTTATTCCATTGTCTCATATTTCTAGTTTAAGTCAGTCTTGTGGAAATCTTCTAATTTAATAAACCCTCAGTAGTTAGAGATTACAGAAGGTGACCTTAAGGGTTTTTTTAATGCGTAGTTACTAAGAAAATGATGATGATGAGTTGATGTCAATGATGTCATCACAGTGAAGAATATATGATAATAACTATAATCCCGTGGCTTTCATGAGAAGCAGACTGTTGGTTTTTGTAGTCCCACATTTGTTTTCTAGTAAAGATTTAAGATTAATGTTATTTGTAAATTCACATATCTTGCACATTTTTTTATTAACCATTTTGATGCATGTTGGAAAGATATTGGGAATCTCTCTTTTTTTTTTAAGATTTATTTGAGGGAAAGAGAGAGAGGGCACACTTAGAAGAGGGGCAGAGGGAGAGGGAAAGAGAAACCTAAGCAAACTCTGTGCTGTGTGTGAAGCCTGATGTGGGGCTTGATCTCACTACCCTGAGATCAGGCCCTGAGCTGAAACCAAGGGTCAAATGCTTAACCAACTGTGCCTCCCAGGCGCCCCAGGAATATCTCTTTTAAAATTGTTTTTTAATTATGTGTTTGTTAATCCATTTCCCCTTCCTCTGTTGCTGTTAGCCTTATTAATGTAATGACAATTTAAGAATTATTCTGTACTTCTTTGATGTTCTTTGATTAGTTTGCTCACACACAAAGACAGAGAAAGATATAGCACCTATGCTGACCTCAGACAAGCCAAAGATAGTCAGTGGCTTCCTTTTTTTTTTTTTTCCTGAGCTGGCTCTTCTCTTATTGCCACTTTGCCGCTTTCCAAAAGCTTTTAAAATTCTTCGTTCCCTGGAACAGTGTAAAACTCTTTCCCTCAACATAACTTACAGAAGCTATCAGAAATTAATGCTATTGACTCTTTTCACTTCCTTGTGCTCGGAGCTACCAAGATATAGGGAATAAGCTAGCTTATCTAGTGATGGGTTAACACAGGCTTGTCATCTTCATTCAGGACACAGCTTAGGGCTGAGCCAGATGCTCCTCATAGCCTCGTCCAACTGCTTCTGTTCTTTGTCCGGTTTTGTCAGTTGTTTTTGTTCACAGCCTTTAAGAAGCATATTTTTGCCTGAAACATTTTTACTTTTCTTATTTGTTTATACTTAAGACTGCTTGATTGATATACCCCTAAATTTTACTCTAAAATACTGGCCTCTTTCTTTGACAGGGTCCATGCTGGAGAATGGCATCTCTGATTGTGAGCCCAAGTCTTTGACCAGGCAGTCTACCCAGAATTCTCAACAAAATAGGAATGCTGCCAAAACTCTTTCAAGACCTACCATGGGACCTCAGTTTTCAAATCTGGGGATGGAAGATGTTCCACTCTCCTCGACCAACAAAAAGCTAGGTAAATCGGAAGCCTACCTTTGAGAGAAAACAAAAAAAAAATCTGTTTTCGGCTAGTGAGGGCAGATTATCTCCTTGTTCCCACAGATAAGGTCTCAAAATGGTAGCAGGTAGAATATTTTCTGGTTTTTAGGCAGTGACTACCCCTCTCTAACTCCATGTGCACACCTGGAGTTTGATAGTGTTTTAGATGTTGTACAGTCATGTTACAATGATGGGGATCCTTCTAGTGAATGAAAGTCAAACTCTACTGGTCAGGATGACTTTTCTGCTGACAATAACTTGTTTCTTTTATTTGCTTTATTGCAACATTTTTGTACCATATCCTTCTTTTTTATCTCCTGGTTGACTTAACAGTAAAAAGCTCTTCCATCTCTGACATGACATTTAAAAAAAACATTTTAATTTCTCCTCACAACTTTGTGCTCTCAGTAATATCTGTCAGTCTCAAGCTTTAAACAAGATCATTTTCTCCTAAGTAAGTTCTCAGCCTTGACTGGTGGTAGCTTTTTGCTTTTTTTTTTTTAATTGTAATAATCATTTAAATAATCAGCCAATAATTAAACAGGTAGAGATGATAGCCTCTTTGAGTGTTACACATCTAAGCAAGGAAAGGTGGTCCACTCCACTAAACAAATGAAACATAGAATTGTAAAAGACACTTGTAACCTGTAGCTCTTTATTGAATTATTTATTCTGCATGAGCTAAATTTAATTAGTGCAGCTTTCCTTTTAAATCTAACATAACCCCCAGCTTGGTGCAGAAGAGCACATCAAAAAAAATATTCAGGGCGCCTGGGTGGCTCAGTGGGTTAAAGCCTCTGCCTTCAGCTCAGGTCATGATCTCAGGGAACTGGGATCAAGGCCTGCATGGGGCTTTCTACTCAGCAGGGAGCCTGCTTCCTCCTCCCTCTCTGCCTGCCTCTCTGCCTATTTGTGATCTCTCTCTGTGTCAAATAAATAAATAAAATCTTTAAAAAAAAAAATTCAGTCAGGGCTCCTGGATGGCTTAAGTGGGTTAAAGCCTCTGCCTTCGGCTCAGGTCATGATTTCAGGGTCCTGGGATTAAGGCCCACATCAGGCTCTCTGCTCAACAGGGAGCCTGCTACCTCCTTTCTCTCTGCCTGCCTCTCTGCCTACTTATGATTTCTCTATGTCAAATAAATAAATAAAATCTTTAAAAAAAATTCAGTCAAACAAAAAGAAAAGGATGAGGCTTGAAAGCTTTAAGTAGATTTGGAAAGAAATCGAGGAATTTATTTATTTATTTATTTATTTTATTTTTTATTTTTTAAAGATTTTATTTATTTGAGAGAGAAATACAGCCAGAGAGGGAACACAAGCAAGGGGAGTGAGAGAGGGAGAAGCAGGCTTCCCACCGAGCAGGGAGCTCAACGTGGGGCTCGATCCCGGGTCTCCAGGATCATGACCTGAGCCAAAGGCAGTCATTTAACCAACTGAGCCACACAGGTGCCCCAGAAATCGAGGAATTTAAATACAAAATTGAAAAATCTGTGTCTTGTTACATTAAAAACATCTTAGATCCATGATTCTACCTATCAATAATATATTTAACTTTGACATTAGTGAATACAGAAAGGTCAGTAGAACTCTTAGAAACTGGTTAGAGGGGCGCCTGGGTGGCTCAGTTGGTTAAGCGACTGCCTTTGGCTCAGGTCGTGATCCCAGAGACCTGGGATCAAGTCCCACATCGGGCTCTCTGCTTGGTGGGAAGCCTGCCTTTCCCTCTCTCACTCCCCTTGCTTGTGTTCCCTCTCTGGTTGTGTTTCTCTCTGTCAAATAAATAAAATCTTAAAAAAAAAAAAAAAAAAGAAAAGAAAAGAAACTGGTTAGAGGGCGCCTGGGTGGCTCAGTGGGTGGGAGCCTCTGCTTTCGGCTCGGGTCGTGATCTCAGGGTCCTGGGATCGAGGCCCAGATTGAGCTCTCTGCTCGGTGGAGAGCCTGCTTCCTCCTCCCTCTCTGCCTGCCTCTCTGCCTACTTGTGATCTGTCAAATAAATAAATAAAAATCTTTAAAAAAAAAGAAAAAGAAAGAAACTGGTTAGAACGTGTTAGGTAGGTAAATATATTTCATCTGTATCTACAAAGTTGGCTAATCCACATATAATGCTTCAAACTGTACTACACAGAGAATTTTATTAATTTTACGGTATCTACCTGGTGAATTACATTCTACTGAATCCTGTCACTTAAGAGTTTGGAAATTTTGATACCTATTCAAAAACTTATTTTTTAGCACTTTTTCTCACTTTGTTTTATTTCATTTAGAGTAGTTTTTGAAGTTGCTATCTTCAAATTTGTTAATCTTTTTTTTTTCAACAGTTTCTAATCTAATCATCCAATGTATTTTACATCTCAGACATTGTCTTTTCTTCATCTCTTAGAGGTTCAGTTGGGGTTTTTTAAAGTTATTGTCCATGTCTCTCCTTAGCATGTTTATGTTTTCCTTTGCCTTCTTGAACATATGTTATCTGATTATATTAGCTGTTTTGATGTCCTTATTTACTTGATTCTACATCTGTGACATTTCTGCATCTGCTTCTGTTAGTTGATTTTTCTCTTCGCTTTGGGTCATATTTGTCTGCCTCTTCGTATGCCTAGTAATTTTTTCTTGGATGCCAGACATGTGAATTTTTCTTTTTGATTGCTAGATATTTTTGTGTTTTTTGTATTTTTTTAAGATTTTATTTATTTGAGTGAGAGAGAGAGCACAAGCAGGGGGGACGAGCAAAGGGAGAAGGAGAAGAAGGTTCCCTGCTGAGCAGGGAGCCCAATTCCAGGCTCCATCCCAGGACCCTGAGATCATGACCTGAACCAAAGGCAGATGCTTAACCGACTGACCCAGGTTGCCATATTTAAGTATTCTTATGATTTGTCCTGGGACTGTTATTTGATAACAGTTTGAGACTTGCTTTTAAGCTTTGTTAGGTGGAACTAGAACAGCCTTTAGAGATAATTTTGCCTCCTTACTAAGACAGTATCCTTCCAAGTGCTCTACCAGTGCCCATTCTGGCTGGTGTGAACACGAACTATTTGTGGTCTGGGTGAGGTCTGGGGATTGTTCCTTTCCATTGGTTCTTTTGCCTATTTCAGTAGTTTCCTCACACTGATGCATTCAGAAGCCTCTGTAGATCTCTGTACCATTTTCTCGTCTTTGTGTAGCTCTCTCCTCTCCAATATTCTGCCCTGAGAATTCTCATGACCTTGGCCTCCCCAGTTCTTGACTCTGTCCCCTTAATTCAGGATTAGGATTTCTCCTCCTTGCGCTGCATCCTGAAAACTCTTATGGCAGTAAGTTGGGGCAATCATAGGCCTCACTTTGTTTCTCTTTTCTCAGGGAAAAGTACTGCCTAATGTCTGTTTTATGAAAACCAAGTTTTGTATTTTTTTTTTAAGATTTTTTAAATTTATTTGAGAGAGGGAGATCACAAGTAGGCAGAGAGGCAGGCAGAGAGAGCAGAGGAAACAGGCTCCCTGCTGAGCAGAGAGCTGGATGCCAGCCTCAATCCCAGGACCCTGGGATCACGACCTGAGCTGAAGGCAGAGGCTTTAACCCACTGAGCCACCCAGGCACCCCCAAGTTTTGTATGTTTTATCTGTGTGTATGTGTTTAGTTGTTTAAGACAGGAGGATAGATCCTTCTCCTATTACTCCATCTTGGCCAGGATACCATTTTTGTTTTTTGTTTTTTAATCTATAAAAACATCAATTTTTTGTTGAGGAGGGTGGCCACCTAGGGAAGATTCTCAGTCCACTGACATTTATTAACTTTATGTGCGTGGGTGTTCATATCCATCTTTCAAGTTACCTGTGCCCCTTTTTTATTAATTCTTAATTTTTTTCCCCAAGGTTCCAATATTGAAAAATCTGTGAAAGACCTCCAGCGCTGCACAGTGTCTCTTGCACGGTATCGAGTTGTAGTTAAAGAAGAGATGGATGCTTCCATTAAGAAAATGAAACAAGCTTTTGCTGAGTTGCAGAGCTGGTAAGTTAAGTGGCACAAAAAGGATCACTTAAGAGGATGCTCAGCCACTCTCCAGGTTTTTTAATTCCTGGCTCTTAACTACTATATATAGTAGGGAGAAACTTAGAAGTCCTTTGGTATATTTAGCTTTCTGCTTCATTCAATTCCTTTTGGTCACAGTGTGGGAATGGGTGGTATAGAGAACTCATTGTGTTCCAGGAATGGGCCTAAGATTGATAGAGTTCAGAAAGGGACAAAAGTTATAGAATAGATCATGCATCCTTACTTTAGGGTCTGTCTCTTAAATCAGGAACCTGCAACAAACAATATGATGTTTTTGAACAAGTTAATAAGTAGAAAAGATGTATTTTTGCTTTCCTACCTCCTGTCATCCTTCCTAATGCAGCCTGTCCAAATCATCTCTTCTGTGCCTTATTATTAGTCATTGACTTGTTTTAATACTGTGTTTTTCAAACTATGTTCTAAAAAATGCTCATATCTTAAGATACATTAATATGTGTTTGTAGGAGAAATAGGGTTTGGTAGTTAAAGAGATTTGGAAATACTTTTTTTTTTTTAATGATTTTATTTATTTCACAGAGAGAAACACAGCTAGCATTGGCACACAAGCAGGGGGAGTGAAAGAGGTAGAAGCAAGCTTCCCACCAAGCAGGGAGCCCGATGCAGGGCTCCATCCCAGGACTCTGGGATCATCACCTGAGCTGAAAGCAGACACTTAATGACTGAGCCACCCAGGCACCCTGATTTGGAAATACATTTTAAAACATTTTACTACTAGACTTCCTTTTTTTTTTTTTAAAGATTTTATTTAGGGGCGCCTGGGTGGCTCAGTTGGTTAAGCGACTGCCTTCGGCTCAGGTCATGATCCCGGAGACCCGGGATCGAGCCCCACATCGGGCTCCCTGCTCAGCGGGAAGCCTGCTTCTCCCTCTCTCACTCCCCCTGCTTGTGTTCCCTCTCTAGCTGTGTTTCTCTCTGTCAAATAAATAAATAAAATCTTTAAAAAAAAAAAGATTTTATTTATTCACTTGACAGAGAGAAACACAGCAAGAGAGGGAACACAAGCGAGAGAGGGGAGTGAGAGAGAGAAGCAGGCTTCCCGCTGAGCAGGGAGCCCGATGAGGGGCTCCATCCCGGGTCTCCGGGATCATGACCTGAGCCGAAGGCAGTCGCTTAACCAACCGAGCCACCCAGGTGCCCCAGTTACTACTAGACTTCTTCTTCTTCTTTTTTTTTAGAACAATCTTTTTTAAAGATTTTAAATAAAATTTTATTTATTTTATTTAAAGATTTTAAATAATATTTGACAGAGAGAGAGATCACAAGTAGGCAGAGAGGCAGGCAGAGAGAGGAGGAAGCAGGCTCCCTGCTGAGTAGAGAGCCCCGTGCAGGCCTTGATCCCAATTCCCTGAGATCATGACCTGAGCCAAAGGCAGAGGTTTAAACCACTGAGCCACCCAGGCACCCTACTACTAGACTTCTTAAGTGCTTTTCCAATGCTGATGTGCACTGCGATTCAACAAGAGGAAGCTATAAACTATGCTGTTTCTCAAGTGTATTTGATTATAGAATCTTTTGCGGGGAGAAGTATATTCTAATGTTTTTGAACACTGAAGCTGTTTTAACTGTCATATATTAAGGTGTTTTCTACTACTGAAACCATAACTCCTTTCTGGGGAGGTGATAAGGGACTTTTTTGAAAATAGAAAAGCCCTGAGGACCAAATTCAGTAAAGTGGTGGAAAGACAAGCAGCTTGGTTGGTTGTTGTTTGGGGATTAAGACTGTCTACTTCTTTGTGAAAACCTACCTAGATCTGAAATGTGAGGAAGGGTTTATCAATACAGAGAACCTACCCTACTCTTCCTCCCAACCCTCCATCTATTTTCTTGCCTGTCTGTGGTCATATTCAGCCATGTCTCTGTTTGGTCTCTTCATGCCACAGGAAACAAGAGATGGATGGAGTGTAGATAGCCTCAGTCCTCCTATGGAATTGAAGAGGTGGTGAATTAACGAAGTTAAAGAATAAAGCCTCCATAAAATTGCTGACATCTACTTTTATCATTTAAAAAATGTAGAATGGGGGCGCCTGGGTGGCTAAGTGGGTGAAAGCCTCTGTCTTCAGCTCAGGTCATGATCTCAGGGTCCTGGGATTGAAGCCCACATTGGGCTCTCTGCTTGGCAGGGAACCTGTTTCCTCCTCTCTCTCTGCCTGCCTCTCTGCCTACTTGTGATCTCTCTCTGTCAAATAAATAAAATCTTTAAAAAAAAAAAAAAAGGAAAAGAAAAATGTAATGCTAAATCATTGTAACCAAAAAGTACTTTTAAGATAGATAATTCATCTGCTAGTCTACCCATGCTTCGTCCCGAATCCTGAGTTTTCCCTTTCATGTTTTATAGCTAGAAACTTAATATTGTATCTTATGTTTTTCTTACATACATGTTTACTTCAGCCAGATTACTTGTCTCCAGGCTTAACATTCACATTTCTTTTTCCACATAATTGTAAATGCCACTTTTCTATCCTAATATGTTCTTCTATATCTTTATACTCTCTAAATCTAACCAGTTCTCTCAAACTTAAATTAAGCTCCAACTTCTTCTGGAGATATTTCTAGAAGGTTGGTTTCTACTCTTTCTGAACCTTCTGGGAGGAAGCATCATGCCCTTTGCCGTTAATTATTATCATATCAGATATTATTGACTCATTTTGAAAAGAATAAAGACCTAAGAGTGGGTCATCACCACTTTGCTTTGATAAGCCTCTGGTCTCCATGATTGTTTAGCTTACTGATTGCTTAGCCACAGGATCTGATTCTATTCAGAACCAGCCTGAACCAGGAAACACAGTTCCGGGAGAGAGATTTGTGAGTTCCTGTTGACTTGGAACCCAGCCAGGGGAGCCTCCTTCAATAAATGACAAGTGAAATGGTTTCCTGCCTGGGAACTGCGTATTTAGGATTGATTAGCCGACATGGCAACCAGGTCAATTTAACTTGAGGAAAGAGATTTACCTGCCCTTTCCTGCTGGCGCCCTTCTCTCTGGCTGATTGGGTTTTATAGTACTACCTTATTTCAGTGCCCCTTGTAGTTACTACTTCAAGACATAATTGGCAGGTGAGCTAACTCCATTTGGCACCAAACCAGAGCTTGGAGTTAATGTCACTTAGGAAGCCATTTTTTTTTTTTTTTTTGTATTGGTTATAGTATAAAAAAAAGGCAAAGTATTTTAACAAATTTGCAACAGTAAGATTACATTACCCCTGATGGGGCACTGGGGGAATTATATGGATAATTGCTTTCATTTTGGGGCCGAATGAAAGCTGACTCATACCTGTAGGAAGGTAAAATCAGAGGCTTTCCGGTATATAAAACTTAAAAACTGTTGGTGATCCAGTAATAACCATCTCTAGACCCAAGTTTACTTTTCTTGTTCATTCTTAAAATTTGTTTGACTGGGCGCCTGGGTGGCTCAGTGGATTAAAGCCTCTGCCTTCAGCTCAGGTCATGATCCCAGGGTCCTGGGATGAGGCCCCATTTGGGCTCTCTGCTCAGCATGGAGCCTGCTTCCTCCTCTCTCTGCCTGCCTCTCTGCCTACTTGTGATCTCTCTCTCTTTCAAATGAATAAATAAAATCCTTAAAAAAAAATTTTGTTTGACTTACGTTGTTAAAGCTATTAGGACTTAAGTTTAAGCCTATTTATGGAAAGGAACATGAAGCTAAAGTAGATAAATTATTTTGGACAGTTGTCATATAATGTGTTAGTGAAAATGCCAACAGGAAACACATTCAACTTGCCTTTTAACTAAAAACTTCTATTTTATTAAAATCAAAACATACTCATTTAAAAGAAGAAAATGCATAAGAAATTTGAAATTTTACAACACATAAAGTCAGTTAAGTTTATGCTTAAGATGGAAATTTTTTCCTAGCTGATTCCTCATTCATCTTAGAAAACTTACCTCCTTTGGGCCGCCTCGGTGGCTCAGTCATTACGCATCTGCCTTCAGCTTAGGTCATGATCCTGGAGTCCCTGGATCGAGCCCCTCATCAAGCTCCCTGCTTGGCGGGAAGCCTGCTTCTCCCTTTCTCACTCCCCCTGCTTGTGTTCCCTTTCTGGCTGTGTTTCTCTCTGTCAAATAAATAAAATCTTTAAAAAAAAAAAAAAGAAAGAAAGAAAGAAAAGAATAGTTACATCCTTTTATTCAAACTTCCTTTTTCCTCTCATATTAAGCTACCAGTAGTCTTACCTAAGGCTTTTAGGTGCTTAAATCTAAAGTCCATGTAAAGATAGTAGAAACTTAGGTATCATTTTATGAACCAAAGCATTTTCAAAAATGTCTGAAAAGAGGGTGCCTGGGTGGCTCAGTGGGTTAAAGCCTTTGCTTTCGGCTCAGGTCATGATCCTCGGGGTCCTGGGATCGAGGCCCACATCGGACTCTCTGCTCAGCCGGGAACCTGCTTCCTCCTCTCTCTCTGCCTACTTGTGATCTCTCTCTCCGTCAAATAAATAAGAATAAAATCTTTAAAAAAAAATAATAAATAAAGGAATGGGCTAGTATAATAATATATTACCCCAAAAATGTCCACACTATAAATTATTCAGTTTTTTGCATGTTTAGTACACTGATATCTCATTTCTATTAGTATTCGGCCTACGTGGTTTTCGATGTTCTTTAATTTAAAACTTTAACCGCCTGGGGGCACCTGGGTGGGTCAGTTGGTTAAACGACTGCCTTCAGCTCGGATCGTGATCCCAGAGTCCCGGGATCCAGCCCCGCATCAGGCTCCCTGCTCAGTGGGAAGCCTGCTTCTCCCTCTCTCGCTCCCCCTGCTTGTGTTCCCTCTCTGGCTCTGTTTCTCTCTGTCAAATAAATAAATAAAATCTTTTAAAAAAATTAAAAATAATTTAAAAATTTTTTAAAAAACTTAACCATCTGTGAAAATAACTAGTTGCATATGAAAATTATAGTTTACCAAACATACTCAGTCATATATGATTTATTTATCTGGATTTGTATCCTGCAAAGTAGGAATTTTAAATTCAACTTACTGTTTTTTTTTTTGGTTTTTTTGTTTTTTTTGTTTTTTTTTTTATTGTTACTAAATTTTTTTTTTTCCAGTGTTTCAAGATTCATTCCCCATTCCCCACACCCAGTGCTCCATACTTTAGGTGTCCCCAGTACCCACCACCAGGCTCTCCCATCCCTCCACCCCCCTCCCTCCAAGTCCCTCAGTTTGTTTCTGTGTTCAAAATCTCTGTTGTTTCGTTTCTCTCCCTAGATTACCCTAGTTCCCATTTGCTTTCCTTCTGCCACTGTCCTCCAGTTTGCCCCTCATGCACCGCAAGTAAGTGAGACCATGC